>OX596269.1:8179515-8338176 GCA_951394255.1 Polyploca ridens | reverse complement strand
GAATGAATATTTGCGTTTGTCAACAGATCTACTAGTTATTATTAACACATCTGTGATCTGGCTTCAAATAAATTAGAGCCTAAAAAAGGGGCCGTAAAGCAACGAAAGTCCCAAGTCCCAACTCAATTGATTTTTATGACTTTAGAAACAAATACTAAACCTAAATAATCACTGTGTTGGATTTGGACGGGCCAGCTGGCGTTAAGATTCCACCTATCGCGCCGCAGGTCGTGAGTTCGATTCCCACACAGGACATGCATTTGTGTGCATGAACATGTCTGTATATCCTGAGTCTGGGTGTAATTATGTATATTAAGTATGTATTTACAAACAAAAAGTAGTATATATCAGTTATCTGGTTTCCATAGTACAAGCTCTGCTTAGTTTGGGATCAGATGACCGTGTGTGACCCAGGATAATTATTTATTTTTATTGAAATTATAACTTAAAAGTGTTGTCAATAAGGTACCTTCTTGCAGGCGTTGTGCCCCTGCTGGCCGACGAGCATGTAGATCTGCTCGGCGCGGTGCAGCTCGAAGAGCGCGCGGGCCTGCGCGCCGTGCGACACGCCCGCCCACCCCGAGCCCAGCCCGCCGCTCGCGCCTGACGCTATTATACTAAACGACGATAACACACAAGAACGAGTTCTGATCAAATCTTTATTATCAAATCGATACCTTCAGTGGCGTAACTATACCATCTGAGGCCCGTGGAAAATTCTTTTGATGGGGCCCTATTAGGGATGGGCAGGGAAAGAAAAAAAAATGGGAAGAAAAGAAAAATACGGGAAAATACGGGAAAGAATGGAAAAAATAAGGGTAAAGGGGTACGAACTTTTTTGTATGGGAGCTGGCATAGCCACCCGCCGCCATTTTGATTTTTTTTCAATGTGCGCACGTTGTAAGTGGTATATTTGGGTAGAGGACGTAAAGTGTCACGTTTCCGAGATATTTGGAGGTAAAGATCGCCATATGAGAATAACGATAATCATTAAAAATTAACTTATTACGTGTTTATATTCATTTGATTGTATTCAAATAATAGTTCCCAGGTTGATTTAACTTTTTATTAGAATATAGCAAAACAAATAGCACGAAAAAACAATATTTATTAATTGGTTGCCTACTAAACCGCATCGCTATATTCGCAATGAAACACAATGTTGTCAAGTAGCTCGGATCGTAGTGGTTAACTTGTTTTCCATGTCTCCGTTATTAAACAAAAATGACAATACTTGTCTTAAAATATAATGTTACCGAGATTTTGGAATATCGATGTATAAATAATATGAGAAGAATGACAATAGTTTAAAGTTGATTAAGTACAATTTATGTTATAGTTTTTAAGCAATAAACTGTGGTCAACTAATTATTACATCACGGTTTTAAAAATAAAATAATACACATAATAGAAACAAGCGGTGACCTCAAACCTAGTTTAAATAAAAGGATTATTTAAACTACTTAGGTAGCAAACAAACATATATACGGCATGCCTAAGCGGTAAGCGCTTACCGTAGCCTATGGACGCTTGCAACACCAGGGGTATCACTCGCGCGTTGCCGACCCTACAGAAATATCTTCACACCTTTTTTAAGGAACCCCACGCTCCGTTGGGAAAACCACGGCGGGAGCTCATTCCATAGTCTAAGCGTCCGCGGAAGAAAGCTCCTTTCAGACCGCATAGTTCGAAACTATTGTGGTTCCAATGTGTGAGGATGGACTCCCCATCAATGGCGAGACTTGCGATGGTAGAAGGTAGCCGTGGGCATCAGGTTAAACAATTTTACAGAACACTGTCCGTTGTACAAGCGGTAGAACACACATAAGGAGGCAAAATCTCTCCTCAGATTGAGGGGCCCTAAGCCGCTTGTGAGCTGGAGACCGTCGACACGTCGCTGAATAGAGTCTAAAGGCCCAAACTGGTATCCAGGAAAGAGCAGTACTCCATATAAGGCCGGACTTGCGACTTGTAAAGTTGCAGCCTTTGCCCCGATGTTAAGTACTGCGTCGCTCTGTTGAGCACTTCCAGTTTTTTGGAAGCTAGCTTAACCTTGTCTTCTAGACGGCCTATTGACGTCGTTAGAAATGTCGATGCCGAGGATCCCGATGCTTTCACTGATGTTCGTGTTCTGGAATTGTGAAGTCACAGCAAATGGGGTTTTCTAAGCGGTGAACGACTTGAGTCTTAGTGGGGTTGAAATGGACTAGGTTTAGTCGACCGTAATCGGAGACACTAGTTAGTGTGCTCTCGATTTCAGTATATTTGCAATGAGCGTCCTTTGTACAATGAATGCCGTCAATAGACAGCATTTAATTCGTCTTATTACCCATTTGTGCTTTTTACTTTACATTACCGCACATCCCGATTATGATAAGTTTGTACCTCAGTGCAAGTGATATGTGTATACCAAGTATTCTTAATTTAAACGGGTAAAATAGTTTGACAGCTCACCGCTGTCAAAAAAAACCTTGCGTGCCATATTTGTAAACGTTCTCATTGTGTTGATTTGATTATTATCAAACAATCTACTTAAAAAAATACATGTCTGTTTTATTCCTCACAAGTGTACTGAAAAACGTCGTATGACACGCGTGTGCATTGATTATTACACTCTCGGCTCACTTATTGCTTTCGCCTACGGCTCACGCGCTTAATACGCCTCGAGTATTAATAACGAACTTTGCATTACGTCGATATTGCAATTTTGGCGCCCAGGGAGCATTACTTAGCGATCTTTGGTTCCAATTAACTTGGTAACATGAGATTTTAGGACAAGTATTGTCATTTTTGTTTGTATAATAATGACAAGATGGAAAACAAGTCACGATCCGAGCTACTTTGACAACATTGTGGTTCATAGCGAATATTACGAAGCTGTTTAGTAGGTAAGTAATTAAAAATATTGTTTTTCGTGCTCCTAGTTTAACTCTCTACTAAAAAATTGATAAATCAACCTGGGAACTATCATTTGAATACAATCGAATGCATATAAACACGTAATGCCCGGCTACTATTTAAGGAGCTTTCAAAACGGCTCGTCGACTCCACCGGAGACCAAAGGGCTGGCAGCTTCCTCGCCCAGCGTATTAGTATAGCTATTCAGCGAGGAAATGCTGCCAGCATCTTTGGGACAATGCCACGGGGGCCCTTTTTAGAAGTTATTTAAATAGTTTAGAGATAGTTATTATTAATTTAGTTTTTAGTTAATTTTAATTTTATATAGATCATTATAGTTTATTTGTAGATATAGTTAATAATATTATGTTTTTTAGTTACTGTTAATTTCTAATACAACTTAATAAACTAAATTGAGTACAAAAAAAAAAAAAAAAAAAAAAAAAGTAATGTAATTGAATAAATAAATAACACGTAATAAGTTAATTTTTAATGATTGTCGTAATTCTCATATGGCGATCTTTACCTCCAAATATCTCGGAAACGTGACACTTTAGGCCACCATATTAATTAACATTTTTTGTTTGTATAAGTGTCCTCTACCCATATATACCAGTTTCATCGTGCGCCGCGACATTGAAAAAAAACTAAAATGGCGGCGGCTAGCTATGCCACAAAGGTTCTAACCCCTTTCCGAACGGCGGGAAAATACTCAAGTGGCTTTTTGTACCTAAAAAAATATTTTTAGATGCTTTTGATTGTTATTTTAATCATACTCGCTGTTGTATGCACCTACATTACCTACGCGCGGACCCACGCGGACCTTGCGCGGACTGGACCGAGTATCACACTTCCCGACTTCGAGTCGGACGAGTATGTACTACCACGGCGTGGTAATTGTGTGGGACCGCCGCCTGTCCACCACAACCCCACTTCACTTTTTTAAAAACAATGCACTCAAAAAGTTTTTTTATTGTATGACCGTGGTATGACCCTAATAGAAATCTTGTTAAATGTTATTCAAACGATTTTGTTAATGTGTCTGTCGCTATATACGCAAAATCTAGTAAATGTGACCATTTGAGTATTTTCCCAGCCAATGAGAAAATTCCCGGGTTTATCCCACCAAATTGGAAATTTACTCGAAGTTGGGTTTATTCCCGGGAACAAAACCAACCGTAGGCCCTATCAGTAAAAATCGTCACGTTGTACTCAGTTTAATTTTAATAAACTTCGAGATTTTCAGCGTACTCAATTACACGTTGTATATGTCCCACTAATGGCCATAGGCCTCCTCTCTTAGGCGAGAGGGAATGGTCTGTAGTCCCCACGCTAGCCCAATGCGTATTGGAGACTAGTTGTCTCACTTTGGATTTTAAGCAGAACTTATAAAAATATACTTTTCAAATAAAATACAATACTCAGGTACAATGTAAAAAAATATTTTTGAGCTCGCGGCCTCTTGGACCGGGGCCCTTTTGGGTCGGGGGCTCGTGGCATTTTGCCAGCCCTGCCACCCTATTGTTACGCCACTGGATACCTTAGCTCCGTCTCATCTTCCAGAGACAATAAATAAGGCTGGTGGCGCTGCCATGTCAGCAGAGAATCCAGGGCCGTCTTTAACATTCTGGAGGCCCTGTGCACTTTAGCATAACCCCCTATGACTATGACATAGGAAAATTTTATTAAAATATGCAAAAGGCGGCGTAGTTATGTAACATTCTATTTCACATCACTCTTTTATTTCTTTACAATCACTTTCAATGAAAAGGTAATTACATACATAATTCGATAAAAACAACTCTTTTAGCTTTTATGTTGAGTGAAGAGAATACTCTTCTAGCTTTGAAATAAGCAAAATCGTCAATCACTTCTTCAAAGTTTGATCACAAATTTATCTGTAAAATCTGTTATCAACTGGTAATCGGGCAGGAATTTGGGGGCCTCCATCGATCGCGGGGCCCTGGGCACTAGCCCAGAGTGCCCAGTGGAAAAAAGGGGCCTGAGAGAACCTCAAGCGGCGCAAATATAGTAATATAGATACCAGTTACATATTTGAGCCGTTTGGGGTTGAAACTCTGGGTAAGTGGGGGCCGAGCAGTCACCATCATTTTCGTGAAATATCTAAACGCCTGGTCGAAGCATCTCGTGACTAGAATGCTGGCATATACCTCGGTCAGAGAATCAGCATTGCCATTCAACTTGGCAATGCCGCCAGCATTCTGGGAACGTTGCCCTCTGACAACGATTTTTTCATTTAGCTTATTTCTTTTCATTTATATAGATTTTAAGGATTTTACGTTTTTTTTTGTTTTATGTGAAATTGGCCTCAATTGAATAACAAAGATTTATTAGAAATTCATTTCACTCATTCCACAGTCTGAGCAAACGCGGTAATAAACTCCTTTGAAACCTCACAGTACGAAACCATTTCAGTTCCAATATGTGAGGATGGACTCCCCATCGATGGCGAGAGTTGCGATGGTGGAAGATAGACGTGGGCACCAGGTCAAACAATTCTTCAGAACACTTCCCGTTGTACAAGCGGTAGAACACACATAAGGAGGTAAAGTCTCTCCTCAGACTATTCCGCTTGTGAGCTCGGGATCGTCGACAATTCTAATGGCACGTCGCTGAACCGAGTCTAATGGAGTTAAAATTGTATTTCAGTCGTGAGTAAGGCTACCCCGCTTGTTCATAGGCAAATCTTTATTGTAGGGTAGAGGCACCAATAAATGAACGTTTAAGCATTTTTTCCATCTTTAAATAGCTATAACTCGGTCATTTCATGACATAGGCGCTTGTTGTTTTTTTTCCAATAATACCTTCAATCCTTATTAATTGAAGGATTAAAGTAATTATATCCTACATCTTCATAAATTTTTTTAAAAATTGAAAATGTAAGAAAATTTAGGTTTTATCCCTATAGTTGAACACTGAGCCTTAATTATGAACGTTTTGTACCCAAAAGTTGAACTAATATTTGAATAGGAGTAGGTTCCATAGTAGTTCGTTCATTTAATGGATTAATGAACCATAAAATGAACGAATAATATTCTAAGTGAATATTATTCGTTCAGCTTGAGGCAAATATACCCAAAGGTTGAACGAATAAAATGTGAACCGTTCAAATGTCGACCACCGATCTTAATGGTGATTCTATAGGAAAGTTAGGTTTAAAATAATCAAATACTCTAAAATAATTTGTTCAACTTTTGGTAACTAAGTTCATAAATTTAATAAAATTCATTTGAGTATTTTTGTTTTGGTGTTTAAAGGTTAACTTATAGGTTTTAATGGGTATAAAAATTAGACTTTTTCCATTAGTTGAACGCCGTTCATCTATTGGATCAAGTGAACAAAATTTAATCCATTACTTGAACAGTAAATTCCTCTAAAAAACGGTAAATAATGTAATAATATACATTAAGTTATTGAAAGCAGAATATATCAAGATTTTATTCCAACCAAAACTGCTCTTATATGAAATTAATTCTTTCTATAAGCTGACAATGTTCTTAAATTTGGAGGGACGTACCGTTATAAGGTTTCCATATAAAACCGATTTTTGGCGGGTAACGTAACACATAAAAATTCACCGCAAGCGCGTCTGGGCTGGCATTGTCAATATTGTTAAGGAATATGGAAGAAAAAATATTGCCTTATAGGGAAAAAAATATTGCAAACATGTAAATTTAGTGATTATATTATATTTTTTTAATTTTCGGTCGATCGTTCATCTATTGGGGGTCGGTCATCTTTTGGTGCCACTACCCTACGCCGAAAACAAAATCCTAATGCCGTAAAAAGTGACCTCTTCCAGGGAACAAAAGAGAAAGTACTTACGTGTATAGCCCCTCAGCAGGAACCTCCCACATTTGAATGCCCTGGTAAGGCGGCGCTTGGACTACCGTCACTGATACAGGAGTGTTGTTGTATGCGATGTCGCACATGGTCTGGTTGGGACCGTAGCTGCCTGTGGCACCGCATGTTGTGAAGCGGTAGACTGGATAAACATAATAATTATTTAACAGTTAGTACCAGTTTTCAGGAGCTGTACGAGCTAACGACCGAAAATTTGCCGCAGTCAGCACTTATGTAGTGACAATTTATATAACTTTCAAATCAGTTTAACTTCAACATCCATACAGTAGTCCCCAATTAATATGGCTTACCGATGTACCTGCGCAGAAGATGGGCGTGACTTGCGCGTGAGACGGAACTAACAGCTGCAGTGTATTATGAACCTTATAGTAGTGATCTAAGCTTGATTGTAAGTTTTCAGCATTCTTTCGTTAATCTTCGGGGCCATACTCTTTTTCTTTTTTTCGTGCGAACGAAGATTCACGACGCGCCATATAAGTTGGGTAATACTGTACCGTGTTATTATCATCTACATTTTAGTATTAGGTATTTAAAGTTATTAAAAAGTATCCAGTTTTAATTTTCTCTATTATTTCTCAATTCTTCAATCCGTACTTGCTGTACTTTGCTGGTACGTTGATGGACCTTCAAGCCGGATATAAACAGGCGACATTTGGATGATTTTAGAGCTAAACCAATAAAGCTGTTATTTATATTGTCTGGCAAACGAAAGTAGACACTCGAATTATTTGCATACTTTTTATGCGGCAATGCAAAAATAAGCAAAATAGTACTCTTTTTCTTGTTCCAGGTATTTCATACTAATTTTGGGGATGATATGCTGATATTTTTTTAATTTGCTTTTTCGGTCTCTTCTTTCGTTTGCCCGACTTTTAGATGACTCAACGAACGTGTAACTGTCATCCCATTCAAAAAGGCACTAATCAGTTTTTCCAAATTTTCCAATTTTCTAGAACTTTTTCATTTTTTCTTTTCGTAACAACCTTGTTTCAATAATTACGAACCCATAAAAAAAAAACGCAGGTCTCTTTCCAAGGCCCGACGCCCTTTTTAATGATGATCTTTCATACTTTTTTGATTTTATTTCCTATAATGTTTTGAATTTGATTTTGAAAGATTTCAAAAATTTTAATCTAAGCCAAGACATAAAATTAGATATACAAATAAAAGAAAAAATAAATATGAAGATTCAACTTACAAGTCTTGTCAAGGAAGGCGGGATGTGGCGTAGTGTTCTCCTCAAATACAGGGTCGTAATAATTGTAGTCTCCAAGTTCTGCCGGGTCTATGTTCAAGCCGAAACACTCGGGCGCCATAGAGAAGTCGTCTATAGCTGAGTCGGAGTATATACGCATACCCATCCGAGTTTTGAATTGGATATAGTATCTGTGGAGAAAGTTAAAATATGTCAAATTGTTGATCAAATCGTGGTTAATTTGCTTAATTAACGGGCTTTACGATACTATATTTATACCTATGTGAAATTTAGTAAAGCGTTTGATGTTGTTGATCACGTTTATTCTGAATTATAATTCAACAAAAGTATCGTAAACCATAATAATTAGGCTACTTAAGTTTCTTTTTGTATAGCTATCAATAAATTTCTTAATTAAACACAATAAAAGTATTTAACATTTTATAATTCTATGGAGTTCCACAGGTATCTATACTGGGACCTTACTTATTCCTATGATTTAATCTTGCTACTCAACTTTCATAGATTACTTACCTTCTCGTGACATTAGGAAGAAATATAGAAGCTCTGTACCAGTTCTCTCCCTTGTCTTTCGTGGAAAACCATAGAGAAGTCGTAATATTGCCTCGAGTTGTCAATTCTACGACGTCTACACTCAAAGAGCCGTAGTTACGGCCGTTTTGCTGATAGTAGAACCTTATCTGTTGGGTTTAAAGTTGAATTATAAAAAGTTTACTTATCGCAACTTTGAGGAAAAGAGATGCCATTTATGATTATACTTTTGTTCCGAGCAATATTTTGAGACGAAAGACTTTTTTAAGTTTCTACTGATGGTTGTGCTAAATTATGTATTCTATAACCACAGACAAATCTAAATAGCTAACGCGACTTGCGTTCCTTCATCCGTGTCAAACCAAGCGTATCTATCATAATGTCACAAGAGCGCTTTAGTTAGGCTGGCATTAGAGCTATAACGTGAAAACGAAGCGATCCTATTTGTTAGCTAAACACATCCCTTGCTACACATCTCTGGTGGAAATGCAGCCTTATTCGAGTTCCCTGCCTCCTCCTTCCGCGCGAAACAGTTTCAAAAGCATAGCTCTCCTTTTTGGCACGGTTTTTGACACGCGAAGTACATACACTCGCGTCATCTATTTAGATTTGTATCTGTGTCTACAACATTATTAATTGAACTTACCATACAACAGTTGTAATACTGCGAGCTGATATTCCCATGGACTTGAGGCGGTGGATTGAAGACCACAGTCTTCATAACAGCAGTGGACGCAAAATCCGCCTTCTCCTTATTGGGCCCAGTGACATTCATATTGACGTAGAGATAGTAGCCCACACACTTCGATAATGTGTGGTTCATGTACGCAGGGACCAGCGGGGGGACCTTCTTGACTGTCGGGAGAGGGCCCACCAGAGGTGGCGAGTCGCACGTGTGGTCGTTATTGGGCCCTGTTTTGTCCGTAGGTGTTGGGCCGTTGTGCCGCACCCATTTTAGAATTGGCCTGTTATAATATTAGCACTTGAGTATTTAGTTCTATAGTAATAATTCTGCAAGATACAATCAAGTAAGAGTGCAACATAAATTAAAGTGAAAAATTATCTTGTTAAAAGATCTAAAAAAACGAAGACAATGGTACCGATTCTGTTGTAAATCGTACTAAACTAATTTTAGTCACATCACATCTCTTTCTTACAAACATTATTGAAAAAGGATAGCACATATTTAAAGCTGTTAAATTAGTCTTTGCCGTCTTAATTTGCAGGTATTTAGACGTAACAGCGATAGATGGCGACTTACTATTGGCGATATTATATATTGGCGATGAATTTACGTTGAAAAAGATGATGGTAATGATGACAAATTAATTGTTAAAGAAATGGCAAAACTGAAGAGGTGGATAAATAGACAGAGTCAGCACGAGTGTATGAGTGACCAAGCAAGTACTGTCCAACACTTGAACTTGGGAGCTATTTTCCAAGGCTTTGTGCTTCCCGCCTTCAACAACATCATCAATCAGATAATGGTCAAACAAAAGCTTGTATAAAAACAGAATCTTACTGAGGAACATCTTGGAATCCACAAGTGTCTTGCTCAAAGTTGCAATACGATCCGAACGGCATTTTGTCTGTAAAAGAACAATCGAAGACAAAGTTACTTTATTTCTCTATAACACAGACCAGAGGGCGAACCACAAGCTCTTAAAACAATATTATTTGACTTTTGTCTTTCTTTCACATCCGGCGTCAAAACGGGACAAAAGACAAATAAGGTTATTTTAACCTTGTTTTAAGAGCTTGTGGTAGGCCCCCAGATAGGCTTTAGAACATCAACATGTTTCAATTGTTCAGCAGAACAGAGCGCATCTTATGCATTAGTTACTAATTCATAAGCTTGATGATCGCGGGTGTCCTCATAGGGATGATTCCTAGGTAAGAAAATAATAATTCTAATTCCGTCAGTTAGATTATCAAAATATATTGGAGACGTATTTTTTGCTTTATTAAATCAATAAAAAATTGACAAAGATAAAGCGAGTAAAAGTTCGGGAGTGGGGGCTCGTGACGCGGAACTTCAACACTCGATATCTTCGGATTTTTTTGTTGAATTGATACAAGAAAAAATACGTTTCTAATATTTTTCGATAATGTAAAAGAAGGACTAAATAGATTTCTTCAGTCATCTAGCCTATTGGCGTTTATGATCTGTGCTCTTAAACTTAATCCTTTAGATATTGCATTCATGATCTAAACTGTTTTATGCTGATACTAACATAGTTAATTGTTTTACTAACATTCAATGGATTTTTTGGACGAAAATCATCGAACAATTAACCCAAAGAACCCCAATGAAGTTCCTTTTTTTTTAATCTATTCCGCTCATTCCCCACCACCGACAATGCGCTCTGATTGGCTAAGTCAAGGACACACGCGGTCTGATTGGCTCGGTACTCTAAAGGGAATCAATTAACTTACCACAGTTTTGATTCTCATCGTTCCCGTCATCACAGTCCCTGACAAGGTCGCACACCTGCTGCAGTTTGATGCAGGAAGGCATCTGCAACGTCATATTACATTACTGATGGTTCACCAGTTAGGCGTGGGTTGTTTGTATCTAATCGTTGAAGTTAACTTTACAAATTAGGAAAAGAAAGAAAGCAAAGACATGTAGCGACATCTATCAGCCATCTATCAGTAACACTGAGATAGTTCACACACGGAAAGATAGATGGCGTGGCGCTACATTATCCTGCATCGCGCTTACGAAGATTTCTCGAGAATCTGCATATATACCGTTGGACCGCGGTCCCCAGGCACCATGCCCCAGTCTGGCTGAAGATCTTCCCTTTTAAATGTAGGTGTCATCCATATTTTGTTACTCGTACAATAACAGCAGCAATTTAGCTCGGCTAGAGACTGGCGATCCTGGTTTCGAAGCCCTATGCCAATCTCCCAATGCGTTGCCAACCTTTGAGCCTAGAGAACTGGTTCTCAAGTGTATAGTTGCTAAAAGACTGGTAGGCGATAGGTGGCAGATTTTCAAATTAATTTGGGTGGCCACCCATTTTCAAAAAACTACCTCACAAATTAATCGGTGTGTACCAAGTACCAACTGCACTTGAGAACGTTTTTTTTCACTGTAATTATGTGGCCGATGGTGGTGCACACACAAAGCCTAGAAAGAACTGGCTCTCAAATGCAGCTGTCGTAACACACCGATAGGTGCTTTGCGACAGATTTTCAACTTGAGGGCTGTAGCCAGCCAGATCGATACCACAAAGTACCCTACCACCGTGCTATGGTTTCCTCACGATGTTTTCCTTCACCGAGAGCTCAAGCTCATTGTAGGATGCGAACCCGGGATCTTCGTCTCGGTATCCGACGTGATTACCACTGAGCTATCATCGCTTTTTCTTGACTTGATCTATAACTTTTCTTACCACTTTGAGATTATAATCAAATAGGACCCCAAAAATAGTAAAACAGGATACTTACATTATTGATTTCGCACTTAGACTGCCCCTGAACACACTTTCCATTTCCGAAGAGCGGTTCTGGCGCGCAGTCGATCATTCGGATGTTGTCAATCGCTATGTGAGGCAGCGGCTGCGAGAGGTTTACGTAATTCGGCCGGGTTATCTCTATTATAATCCGGACGTCTTGCAGGACCTTGCCGATCGTGAAGCGCATTGGGTACCACCTGAAGATAAAGTGAAAGCCATTTATTCAGTCCAGGCTCTTGGAGATATATAGGTTCGGAAGTCGGCCTTCAATTAAGAAACATCGGCAAGAAATTCAGCAAGGTACATTTTTTAAATAAAGTTGGATTATCTCACTATGAACTAAAATAACTTTTTTGATACAAAAAGTGCACTTAATATTGTTTAAGTCGGTTTTAAACATAATAACAAACTATAGAGATATATATAGGGTGACTGGTAATTAGTAAACGATACTTAGACACATGATTGTACTCATGATAACAAACAACTTTCCCAAAGAAACAAATAGGGATAAATAACTAAATTAAATTAATTAATTCTTATTCTTGTTAGGTAGGTCCTGAATATTATGGACTAATTATGTGTAATGTAAATTAAAAAAATGTTTCTTTGGGAAAGTTGTTTGTTATCATGAGTACAATCATGTGTCTAAGTATCGTTTACTAATTACCAGTCAACCTATACAGGGTGTTGTTTTGGTCGGCGACAAGCGACACAGGAGCGGTAATACAAAATATATATTCCCCAAAAATGGACTTAATTCCATTAAATACTGTAAATATGTTGAGAAATACCTTATTCAATTTGAAATAAAATTACTGCAAAGTATGGTTACTAGGCACGTGTACAGACTAGAGCTAGGCGCAAGCCGCCATCGCCCCACCCCTTTACTCCCTCGTACTCCCATTGACTTATTTATTTACTTATTAAATATAGATTCAGTCTACTTTGTAGTTTTGCGGACGCGCCGGGGCACGCAATTGTTGTCAGTGCGATTAGAATGTAAATATTATGTAATGAATCTAAGCTTGTTTTGAAAAGAGTAATTGCTGAGTTTATTGCCGGCTCTTCTCAGCAAATGCAACCTTCCGAACCGGTATTAGAGTATTAGAGTCAGACTTTTCATAAGTGCCTGCGAAGGTCTATTTGAATAAATGATTTTGAATTTGAATTTGAAAAATTGAGTATTATGTCTACACTTTAGCTTATTACATGATTTTCAAAATTTTCATTTTTTATTTTTATTATTAAAAAAAAAATAAAGTATTTTTTTAGCACCACTATCAGTTGTATTATCGACCCTGAGTCGCTCGTCGCTGACCAAAACAACGACCTGTATATCTAATGTACTAAGTGGGGCACGAGACTCAAGATTTTGACCCTGCACGGAAAAAATCTCAAGTAGTAAGGGGCGCCAGTGTCAAGTATTTTTCCCCGGCTCAGAAGAATCGTAGAAAAATCAAGAACCCAAGGAACATAAATCAAGAATACACTTACATTTCAAAATTGTTTCCAGCCACCTCCTGCAAAATCCACTGGATCTCAGTGGATTCCGATACTAGTCTGATGCTCGCATTCTGCATCTTGCTCTGATGCAGTTTCACTTCGAGCTGTGCGATAGAGATAGACGATATATAGGCAGAGTCAGGTGCATGTTTCTAGTTCTGACTGTCAGCGACAGGGCGTCCCACAGCTACGCCACACGGGGGAAGTACTTTAAACATTTTACTGAAAGAAGTCTTCTTTTCATTTTAAAAAAAATCTTTACATTTCTTTCATCTACAATATTTTCTGTACTTTCCCTCTGTGTAGCATTGCCGTACAAAGCCATTATCAGTATCAGCTTACAGTGAAACCTGGTTAAGTGGGGACCCACAACTGAAAAATAACAATGAGGTCCCGACACTTTTGCATTGAAATACCTGTTACTGGGAATAATTGCACCTTTGTAACTGAGATATCGTTTTACAGTTTTTTTTGATGATTACCTCTACTTATAGTTGAGACTTTCAGCTCAATAGCGTCTATAAGAGTACACAGACGGACTGCATTTCAACTGCACTTCGACTGCAGCGGTTTGAATGCAGATAGTACGACAAGAAAACTGCAAACCAACCGTTCAGCCCGATTGCAGTCGGTATGCAGTTGGCGTGCATTTCCAACGCCAATTGCAATGCAGTCCGATTGTCTAGACCCTCAGTGGGAGAAATACTAACATACATACTGTATTTTATTTTCTCTAAAATGAAAAACAGTACATTTTGACCTCTCTTAGTGGAGCCTTCTGTAAATGAGTCAACTGACATTTTAAATCTGGCTATTTGGCAAACTGGGTAAATGACAAGGCTCTTTAAATGATACAAATCCAATCCCTTGGGATCCCAGTTTTCTAAGATTTAGATAACTGACGTGTTCACACGAATGGTTGTTGCGGGAATCGAATCCACCACCAGTGGCGTGGCAATGAAGTGACTCAAAGTCAAAGTCAAAGTCAAAGCCATTTATTCAATTTAGGCCCCAGAAGGGCACTTATGAAGGTCATATTTACTGAAGTTACCACCGGTTCGCAACTCGGCCTTCACTGGCTGGACTACCATGCCAACAGCCCAGATATATTATATTTTCAATATGCGAGATTTACCTTGCAAAATTCCCACAGCCCGCGGAATGGCGGCGATTTGATCACCATGTTCTCCATCGTAGGGTCCACGGGAAGGTATAGAAAATGACCTGCGGAAGATATACGAATAATTGGTGATGTAAATTAATTATTAGTCAACAGTGTTTCTGTATGAGTGAATTTGGCCATAGACCTTCAAGTAATTTGATCAAACAGTTTGATCAAATTGGCATGATCTGTGGGAAATTTTGATCAAAAATGGTGTCAAATTACATGAAGAAATATAAATCTTCGTATTTCCATTTGATCAAACTGTTTGAACCACGTTTGAACCAGCCTATTTCATCAAATTACTTGAACGTCTATGGCCCGCACAACGGGCAGAAGCTCGTTCAATACGTACCCATACCTAACTAACTAACTTAATTTCCAATGCTTATAAAAATAAGCTAACAAACATACATACATACACCTATGAAATTTTGTTTGGAAGCCCTAATATATCATCTGTGAATATTATTGCAGTTCCAATAATATTACATACATATGTGTCCAATTGATAATCTCCTTTTTTTTGAAGTCGATTAAAAAGCTTATAAAAAAATGTAACTTAGATAACTTTAAAATAGCTTAGATTAATAAAGACTTCATTTGGGGCAGTTCAGCAAGCTGCTTCGATGCGGCAAAATTGCACTTTGGATGCGGTTATTGTACCTACGCGACGTGCAGTTGGCGTAACTCCATGTTTAAGGTCCTACAAAATTTTGTACGGTGCTTTTGAGGGTGGCCATATAGAAGTTGATATTAGCTTTGACCTCCTAAATTGAAAATAGTAATCCTACAAAATATATACAGTGACTGGTAATTAGTAAACGATACTTAGACACATGATTGTACTCATGATAACAAACAACTTTCCCAAAGACACATTTTTTTTAATTTACTTAAAACATGTGCCCATAATATTTAGTACCTAACAAGAATAAGAATACAACATCAGCTTTTATTTAATTTAGTTATTTATCCATATTTGTTTCTTTGGGAAAGTTGTTTGTTATCATGAGTACAATCATGTGTCTAAGTATCGTTTACTAATTACCAGTCACCCTATATAGGAGTTATGGAGGTGCAAGGTGGATGACACCTCCATTTAAAAGGGAAGATCTTCCACCAGGCTGGGTCATGGTGCCTGGGGACCGCGGTCCAACTGTACATGTCGGACAGTTGTATATATGCAGATTCTCGAGAAAACTTCTTAAGCGCGATGCAGGATGTAGGTTAATGTGGCGCCGCGCCATCTATCTTTCAGTGTGTGAACTATCTCAGTGTTACTGATAGATGGCTGATAGATGTCGCTACATCACTCCCTTCCTAGACCGGAGGTCGATCTATTATTGCGTCGTTGCGTAAAGCTTGCAAGTGCCAGTGCTGCTCGCAGTCTACGGTGAGTCGAGACGGAGCGCAGATGCTGCGACAGGTTGAGCCGGCTAGTCCACGTAGTGCAGAAACCGCCACGCCGGAGAGATGATCCGGGCGTGTGCTGCGGTGGACTGTGCGGGCGAGGAGCTTAGTCGCAGTGTTGCCTTGCAGGACCAGGAAGCACGGTGAGTCGGCTGCGATGGACCTGATTGAGGCGAAGTTGGCTTGCTGTGTGACTGCTTGCCGGTGGGGAGTAATGAGCTTGGAGAATCTGCTCAGAAGTACTGCATGTTCCGTGATTTTTGGAGGGTTGGAAATATTCCCATCCATCACGTCGGAGTCACCACTATGGAGGTGCAAGGTGGATGACACCTCCATTTAAAAGGGAAGATCTTCCGCCAGGCTGGGTCATCGTGCCTGGGGACCGCGGTCCAACTGTATATGTCGGACAGTTGTATATATGCAGATTCTCGAGAAAACTTCTTAAGCGCGATGCAGGATGTAGGATAATGTGGCGCCACGCCATCTATCTTTCAGTGTGTGAACTATCTTAGTGTTACTGATAGATGGCTCATAGATGTCGCTACAGAGTTATGAAATTTTGGAATTTTGCATGATGTTTTCACACGGGTGAAACCGAGGGGCAGAGAGCTTGTTCGAGATAAATCTAGACTGTACTTTAATTGGAGTGAAAACGGTTCATCTATTCCTGGTTTGTCGCGACGAGTGCATTTGCATCCAAAATAATAACATAGAATATGGCGTCATGGCTGCAGACAGGCATGTATTTGAGCCTTTTTTCAAATAGTAGTTTTCAACGGAGGTTTTTCTTTACTCGGGGGATTATATATATTCTTAGAATAATTGTATCCTATATGTTATTCCAAGTTATAATCTAAGTACAAATGTCATGTGACCAAGGGCGGATCTAGCCTTCAGGTCAGGGGGGGTCACACACTTATATCCAGCTTGGATGGGTTTCAAAATACTACTATAGCTGTTTACCCGCAGATAAGTATACACAAGAAAATAGAGAACATTTGTAAGAATTTTCAAAATCGGTCCAGTTCTAGTGATTACGTCATGTCAGTCACATTTTCAAATCGTCAAATTTATAACGAAATAGTGACAGACATTGAATTCGAATCCGTGATGGGGGGGAGTCCCATCCCAGGAGTGTTGAGGTAAAAATAGCAAAAAAACCCTTTGGTTGTCCTAGACGACCGAGGCCCAGGGGGTTGTCATGACCCCCATGACCCCCCCCTGGATCTGCCCTTGCATGTGACAATTAATCAAGAGACATAAACTTGCTGAAGGCGTGTCAAGGGTGTAGCGAACTGAATAATGATTTTGAAAAAACTAGCGAACCACTACATAATGAAGTTCACACGCCGAGAGATAGATGGCGTGGCGCTACATTATCCTGCATTGCGCATACAAGCCCGCTACATCCTGCATCGCGCTTAAGAAGTTTTCTCGAGAATCTGCATATATAAAAGTGTCCGACATGTACAGTTGGACCGCGCCGCGGTCCCTGCGGCACGATGCCCCAGCCTGGCGGAAGATCTTCCCTTTTAAATGGTCATCCACCTTGCACCTCCATAAAACAATCAATTAAAAAAACAAACAATAAATTATAATTTATTTATTGATTGATTAATTATTCTTGTACTTATAATTTATTTTATATTTTTTTAGAAATGTATAACTTCCCCCTATTAGTAAATCATATTGGTAAATTTTTGAGGTCGCCCGCGATACAGGTTTATCCTAGTGCGGGGCCATTGTTAATTATTTGTGTTAATATTTTCTGAAATAATAAATGATTTGATTTGAATCTTAATCCGTGACCCGATCTCTCCTTGTCTATATATATATCTGGTCTCTATTTGGCACATAGATATATATTACTGAAATATTGGCAAGCAACAGGCTGTGTCATGTCATTTATCAGAATTAGCTTACTTATGGTAACACCCATCACATCTGCACGAACACCCACTCAGACATAAATATCCTGAGGGTAGTACTAAAAACCTACCATTGTAGATAAAGGGTCAGCAAAGCGCGAGTGATACCCCAGCCCCCCTAGACAAGATGGTTGTCAACAATCGTAATCGTTAGTAAACGATCAATCTTTGTATGAGATTGACATAAGAAATTGTTAAAAATCACATGATATCTCGATTTGAACTATTCTATAACTATTTAAGTATACTCTTATAACTATTTAAGTATACTCGCGCGTTGCCGACGCAGAAATGTCTTCACATCCTTTTTGAAGAACCTCATGCTGTACTCCATTGGGAAAACAACGGCGGGAAGGAAGCTCCATTGAGCCCCAGTTCGAACCAATACTGGTTTCAATTTATGAAAATAGGTTTTCACTGTTCTTCAAAAACACGAGTTAAATCCGTGCAAATGTTAGCTACGTTAAGTTAGTTAAACAAATGAAATGTCTAGATTAACTAAATACATGTCTGGTATGGTAATTAAGTGCAGCCACAAAGGGGCTATTAATATCAGGAGTCAACGACAACTGATCAACTTGACTGCCTACGCAGACATTTCGATGTAGACTTTACACTTTACAGTATAAGTTAGGAATTTATAAGGTTTTTTTTTTTATACTACTAAGGTGGCAAACAAGCATACGGCCCGCCTGATGCTAAGCAGTTACCGTAGCCTATGGACGCTTGCAACACCAGGGGCATCACACGTTGCCGATCCTGAAGAAATCTCTTCACGCTCTTTTTGAAGAACCCCATGCTGTACTCCATTGGGTGCACCACGGCGGGGAGCTCATTCCACAATCTGAGCGTCCGCGGAAGAAAGCTCCTTTGATCCGTTCGAAACAATTCTGGTTTCAATGTGTGAGGACGGACTCCCCGTCGATGGCGGGAGTTGCGATGGTAGAAAGTAGCAGTGGGCAACAAGTCGAACAATTCTTTAGAACACTCCGTTGTACAAGCTACTAATGTATACTTAGGCGCAAGCCACACAGATCTAGCGCGGACATGGCGCGGGACATCCGACTAATGCGAATGTATGAAAGGTAAGAAAGAATTGAATGCTGGTATGACGGATAGAAGAGCCGAATGGAAGAAGCGTATAGATTGCGCCGACCACAAGTGATTGGGAACCGGTGTTGAGTAATTTTTGTTAACGTTCATAAGTGCCTTATTAGGGCCTAAATTGAATAAATACTTTTTGATTTTGCTTTTGAATGCGATTGTGAGTTTATTTGTTGCCTCTATCTGACCGACTTGCCAAGCTACTAGCTAGTTGTACGAGCGGGAGCAGCTAGCAGCTGTGAGCCGAGTGGTTTATAGACTTTACCTTATAGGCAGCGTGAACAACGCAATCGCATGAACAAAAGCGCAGCTTAAGAGGACTCAAGTCGTCATACTTTTCATACATAACCTCTGTACTTATTATGGCGTTTTTAAACATTTTTCGTTAGATGTTTTGAACAAATTAGTATCTTGTGCGCTATATCTAGCCGTGTATCTAGGCGTAATTTAAAAAAGTGTGAAACAAATTCAGTCAAAGCCTCCGAAAAACAGCGTTTTTGCCTGAACTTTGGCCATATCTAATGTACCTATAAATTGTAAAAGTAAAGAAAACATTTAGATACCAGGCTTGCAAATGTATTGGAGATTCTAAATAACTAACTTTTTTTTCACAAACTTGTAAGATTTTTTCACAAGAAGTATACTCCTGGAACAAGTTTTATGAATGCGAAATCATGAATGACGACCTAGCGAAGCGGCCGCGAGTGATCAGCGGAATTTACCGACTGATAACCGATGGCCCTGATGCTGTCTCTCTTTTTTCGCAGTCAAACATTACGTTGGATGAAACAACAAGCTTTTAGACTATGCTTGCGTTGAAGTTGCGCCGGCCACAGAGGGCCACCTTAAAATATTGTGCGGATTTGTGCGTCAGAGTAATACTGACCTACACCGACTGGACATTCAATGAAAAATTGTAGCTAAACATCAACTATTGACAATTATAATTAAAATTCGACAAAACTGGATTTTATTCTCAAAATCCGAATTTTTCAGTTATTTTCGATTTTCAAACTATCCGGATTGCAATCCCTAATCTCAATGGCACAACTAATAAGATAAAAATTGCCAGGCGGGTAGATTACAGCCTGGATTTACACCAATTTAAAACCGCGGGGACAGTTACTTTACATATATTTTGTTTGAAATTTGAATGGCATGGCAAGACCGCGCCACGTCTGTGTGGCTTGCGCCTTATTCCTCGGAGCCTGCGATAA
Organism: Polyploca ridens; assembly: GCA_951394255.1. Classification (NCBI taxonomy): domain Eukaryota; kingdom Metazoa; phylum Arthropoda; class Insecta; order Lepidoptera; family Drepanidae; genus Polyploca; species Polyploca ridens. The sequence goes on along the minus strand of OX596269.1, from coordinate 8,317,852 downwards.
TTCGAGTAGGCAATGGACGCTCACGCCCATTCACAAATTTTTACCGTATTACTAACATCATAAAAATCATAATTTTCTGTGGGCGTCTACAATTTTGGGACCTACGCTTAGATCTAGATTCTAGGTAGGTATTTCGTATTTTATAAAACTCCATTAAAATTTTATTTGGGATATAACATAAATCCGTGGGGTATTCCAGAACATAGAAACGTAGGACAGGGTAATGGGATTGTAAATAATTAACTATATTATCCATCAACCTTTAAATGCCAAAGTTGAAAAAAGTTAAATTTCCTTAGCAGATTCGCTTGGTAGAATAAACTTATCATAGAATTTGTAACGAAAATGTTTCAGTGATTTATATGTACGAGCCCCGGTTTTGGCCAGTACCAACCCCGGTTGTGGCCACTTGCAATTTTTAAAGTCAATAAATAAGGCGTTGAATTGACTCGTTTATTGTCTATAGTAAATAAAATCTTTGATGATGATCGCTTTTGACGAGCAATTGTAGTGGCGCCGTAAGTGTATAGGATCTTTTTTGTGACACTGTAAAAGCAAAAATAATTTCCGTTAATTTCTTAAGAGAAACCATTAGAGACCTTTGGTAATTAATCGATAAAACTCTTGCTTAAATTTTAATTTGTTGCGTTGAATTTAATCGAAGCATACTAAATGTTCTAGGAACTTGATTTTGATGTTATTTTGATAGTCAATGAATTCCTCTTGCTGGAAACTTAGGTAGCCAATGGGTGGCTACAACTGTATCAGTAGTGATTTTACATCTTTCATATTTGTAAATTAATAATCAAAAAAATATTTGTCTCTCGATACACACTTCTACAAAACCTAACAGACACGATACCCATTTTTGAATTACTGGCGAATATTTTATATAAAAAATCTTTAAAGTGGCCACAACCGAGGCTCTTACCCACCCTTGGCACAGCTAAGATGCTGGTACAAAGATAGAGAAGTGAGTTGGTTTTACTTTGGATGGAACACTGCGTGCGCGAGATCGATTCGCACTTGGCAGTTTTTTATAGATATGTTGTTGTTTTTATTAGGAAAATACTACGAGTCTAGAAGATTTTATTACTCCCAATAAAATGTATAAGTATTACGACGGTCCCTACGTATAAACAGACATGTCAAAAAATGCAATTTTTTTTTATTGCATAATTGGTTTCAGACAATCGATACGCAACTACCCATATAAAATATTTAGTAAAATATAAAGTAGTTTACTGGAAATTAAAAACGTATAAGAGAACAACTATGTTAAAATCGAAGAATTTGTGTCGTAGATGCGGACATATCAGACGTCGTTTTCTACTGTGTCTTAAAGTGCGCGCCACACGGTGTGAATGCGGCCATGTCAAATTTAAGTATGGATTTATGGGGAAGTATCAAGTAATAATTCCGAAATGTATATTTTAAAGTATTAGTTAATACATAAAAAGTGTGAACATTTTTCTAACTTAGCAATGTATAATATAAATGTAAATGAAGGCATGTCCTACATGTTTGTTTATATGTTTCATTACAAAATTGATTTACCACTTTGTTTTTATTTACATTTATCTACAGTAATGTTATAAAGATAATGAAATTGATTTTATGTATGTTTGTAATGGATAAACTAGGTACATAATTTATAAAAAAGAAATGTCACCTATAAAAGCAACATTATCATGTCCCGATATTTAAGCTCAAGTGGGTCAAGTGGGCGAAAGAGTAGTCTATACCGTCATTTTTCTTTTGATTTTCAGCTCTTTTATCATTAAACTACTCATACTTGTAGTAGAGTTGAAAATCGACACCCTGGACCATATCTTGGGTACTGTGATTAAAAATTTCCCAATTTTGCAGTGTTTTTTTTATTAACGTCTTCCTAAATAACCATGCTATCAATTCGTAGTCACAAATCTAACAACGAACATTGTTAATTTAGTCAAAAATAATGAGATTTAATAGTCATGTTTTAGAAAAAATATACCAGCGAACTTTGACACATCATAGTTTAAAAAAGTACGACACTAACCCCGGCAAGTAGTTTCTAAAGGAGACCCATTTATTCACAATTTCAAAACAGTACAATACTTGAAACTTTTTATTCCATAAAGCGAGATCCATAATTTTATACCGCAGTTTACCTAGATTTTATATAGGTTTTCAGCAGCACACTTTCTTGTATGCAGCCCCAGTAAAAGAAATCTAGGGTATTTTGGTACGGAGAAGGAGGCCACGAAATCGAGCTAAGACGCTCGCTATCCACCTTTCGGTATCATCATCATCATCATTAGCCCTTAATGTACTGATAATCACAATTAAGTGATAGCCGGGACCAACGATTTTACGTGCCTTCCCAAAACTCGGAAGACGCTTGAGTTGAAGTACCACTAGGAAGTCACCAAATATGTGTTTAAATAATGTTTCTCGTATAGGACAAGTTTAATGCGCTGGGTAACCATCTTGTTAACTTATATACGGACAGACAGACGGACGGATGGATAGCAGGAGTTAGGCCTCCGCTGTCCATCCGTCTATAGTAAATAACTAATAATAAATAACTTCATAGCAAAGTTGAGTTAGTTATTATTATTATTGTTGTAAGGAACCCTCCGTGAGCGAGTCCGACCCTTCCGGTTTTTTTAATAATTGATCTGGCTAATATTAACACATACCCCCTTACTCATGAAACGTTATTTAACTAATCTGCGATTCTAATAAGGTCAAATTGTTTGTAAATGTCAGATAGGTGGTGTTATTTATTTGACCATTAAATCAGTAGGATTAGTTAAATAGCGTTTATGAGTAAGGCCGATATTTTCTTGTTTAATCTTCAATGACGCTGTGATTTTATATTTTTAAGTTCTTAATTTATTGAGTCTTATAAAAATATAAAGAATTGTTGATTGCATTGAAGTTGATTGCCTATTAAAATTAATAATTTAATTGAAAATCTTTTTTAATTAACAAATGTCCCTCAACCCTCTCCGTTATTTTAGTTTTCACCAACATATCTTTTTTTTATTGCAAAGTAATCGTCATAATTCAGTTTGTAATGACCAGTATAAACAGATAAGTCTACATCAGTGTATTTTATACATTCACGGATATGAACTAACGATTGTTAAGGTTACTTTTTTGAAGATGGAAATATAATGCCATATTTTCTTTAATTCTTTCATAAATTGTTGTTATGTTATCTTCTACGTATAAACAGATATGTTAGACTTGACTGTTAAAGGTTTATTTTCAAGGTGATGTAAAAGCAGTCATCTATCAGTTTTTCAAAGAAAATCTGAAAAATTTGGAAAGTACATAATATCATTATAAACTTTCTAAACTCGGTATAACATTACAACAACAAAAATATTACAATATTACATAGTGTTATTTCTAGATTGATTTGAATCTTTATTTCGCTCTTCTGTAAACCATGGTTTTTGACATGTCCGTTTATACGTAGGGACCGTCGAAATACATATTTATAACATAAAAAATTTAGACAATGGGTGGTGTGCAAATAATTAAACGATTAATATAAGAACGCCTACCTACCTATATATAACTACTACTTAATAAGTAAGTAAATACACAACTACCAGCAAAAGCTTACATTTGTGTGCATAAGCATTCTATAAATATAAATATATTGAGCTACTACTACGTACGTAGTAATAATAGCTCATTAAATAAATATCCTGTGACATTCCTCACACACGGTCATCTGATCCCAAACTACAGAGCTTGTACTATGGAAACCAGATAACTGATATAATACATATACTACTTTTGATTGTAAATACATATTTAAATATACATAATTACACCCAGGCTCAGGACATACAGACATGTTCATGCACACAAATGTATGTCGTGTGGGAGTCGAACCCACGGCCTGCGGCGCGTAAGGTGAACCTTAACCAACTGCGCCAACTGGCCCGTCAATCTTTTTTAACAGATTCAATCAGCCTGCGTGTTAGAGGCTGTTCGTTTTATATCATGTTTATAAGAACGTGGAACTACAAGACATTATGTAGTCTTCTCATTCAAACAGTTCGATGCAATTACCTACACAGTTGATTTGTTAAACCACTCAAGCGAAAATCATCTTTAACTACATTAAAATAAAGAACTGTAGAATCCCACTCCCACGACAGAGTACCCACGCTTTGTTTCTCATTAATAAACGTCATAAAAGAGAATTGTGAATGAAATATTAAGCCGAGAACACACCGCGCAACTAAAGCACAAAGTGCCTAATGTGATGAGTTGAAGACACTGCAATTCGAATCACACGTACTTAAACTTAATGCGCTGAAAACGTATATGGTTATATAAAATGATTTTGTTTAGCAGTTAGCCAAACTAACAGAAGCGGACGAGCGCAACATTAAAGTAGATATCGCATTAACTCACGCTAATTGTTGCAGACAAATTCAGACAATTGTCGTAATTTTGCTTAGTGACTACATATAGCTATCTCTTTCTATACCATACGTTCCGTATTATCTATCGCATTCAACTAATTCAACAATAACTGAACGCCGCTTAGTATGAGGGTAGCATATCTCTATTATAATATCATTGAACTGAAAACTAAAAAGTCTGTTTCATAAATACGTTTCAATACTTACCAAAATGGTGGAACTGTTTTTTTGCAGTTTGCCAGATTTAACGTTCGTAAATTAAATCCTATCAGATGAGATTTCTTATCAATTCAAATAATTGGTTCGAATTATCAACAGTTTGACAGGTACTTTGGCATAGAGAAAACTCCTCATTAGCAATTTATAACGGAGTATATACAGGGACATTTCAGTTCTATGTGAGGTTTTCGAGTGACAAGTAGCATCGCAGTCGCAGCACGTAAAATCGTTGCACATGCGTATCGCCGTGTGTTCTGGGCTTTACACTTAAATCTGCGATCAACTGTTACAAGTGAAAGTAAGTAGGTAAAATAAGTAATATGGTGTTTGAATTGTTCTAGATACATTGAGTAGGTAGCTGTTAAGTGAAAGTAGCTTAGGTCCACTTCAATAACCATCGGGACATGATGGTTTTGATTATTTGAATTTGTTAAGAATTTATTAACCGTAAACCATGCATGTGGTGTTCAAAGTCAAAGTCAAAGCCATTTATTCAGTTTAGGCCCCAGAAGGGCACTTATGAAGGTCACATTTACTGAAGTTACCACCGGTTAAAGGTCAAAATAAACGTGTATAATAAAACACTAGCCGATTTATTATACACGTTTATTTTGTGTAGGTAAGTATGGAATGTACTAAAAACAAATGCCTTAATGGTGGTCTTGACAAAAGCTTTTGATTCTGTTGACCACGGTATTTTGTTAAGTAAACTATGCTGTTGGGGTAAAGAGTTAATGTTTTCAACTTATTCAAATCATACCTGGAAAATAAATCACGAATTTAGAAAAATTATGTCCTAAACCTCGGAAACTAAATACTCCATGTCTGTATTTCTAAATGTTATTCACGGGGTGCTACAAGGGAGTATATTGGGTCCATTACTTTTTTAAATATACATACCTAAATTACCTTCCCCGAGTTACTAATATGGTTAATAATAATCGGAAATTAATAAATCACTTGATGACATAATTAAATGTTTAAACACAAATATAATTTGTGTACTTTTTGAATGTTCGGATAACTAATATAATGCATGATATTCGTGACATTAAAAACCATAAGAAATAATACGAGTACCTACCTACAATGGATTTAATTATTTAGGGACAAAAATTTACGAAACATATTTTTCTTTTATAAATATGGGTTTTATAAATATAAAACCTATTTAAAAAAATATCAGGACTACAGTTTTTAAAAATCTATATTGTGAATGGTCAATGTTTTATCTTTGTTTTGATGATTTTATTTATGTTTTATTTTATGTGGCTGTCTCGTAAATTAATCTTAAACATTTTAGATAAATTTTGAGGCTAGCAAATAAACAACCTTCTGCCTCGAAATTGCATCCAGACTTTTATTATTCGTAGCATCCAGCATTAATCCAGATGTTTAAGGAGTGGTTGACATTTAAAGCAGATAACAAACAGGTGGTTACGGTTACGCTGATAAAGAACTGGATGCAGCAATTTGGGAGCATTCGTTGTGGGAATCAATCGGGATCTGTAACTAGCAGTGAACACTGATGATCAAACCCTGAAATAAAAAAATATCTCACCTCCAACGTTGCCGTCATCATCCACTTTTGGCCCGGAAAACTTCAAGCCCCTAGTCGAAGAGTTCATAGCCACTAAATCAGCCGCTGTCACAACTTTAAAACCTAAACCGTGACTGCTAACAGTCGAATTCCATTGCCACATGCACATGTCCATCTGTATTGGGTCAGACGTATTCTCGAAATTGCAATAGACCCCTCTAGCTTGTGAGATGTGATTGTTTTTATTGATAGCTTCGTAATCAGGCCCATTCGGGCGGAGAATCTTTATTTTATCAGTAAGGGTGTAGGTATCGTTATCTGATATTGTTTTCTGGTTCATGGCAAACGCTTGTTCGTTAATCATGGGGTCGGGATATCGCGTCAAATTTAGTATCTGGTTTATAGACGGTCCTCTCCGTCGGTTGTTCCGCCTATCGTCCGTACGGTTCAGCATCGTAGTCAACTGGTGCAAGGCTCCACCCTTCACGGGGCTCGCGGATCGAAGCTTCTGATCCTTTTCCGCCTCCATGGCTTTCTTCGCTTTATCTTCTGCTTGGACTTCATCGCCTGAAGCAACGGCGATTGCTATAATGGCAGATATTAGCAACAATTTACTAAGCGCCATTAGAGTGATGGTGTTGTTTTCAGATCGAAAATCTTTGGCCGCACGCTGCTCGCTGATTCTGGAGCATTTTGCGCTTGAAGCGTCGATGTTGTATCGTCGATAGAACGATTCATAACAATAATGTGGAGCGATTTCTTTTCTAACACGCTGCGAGGGTCGGTAAATTGGGACCGTTTATCCTATAAAGAGCGAGTCTCGCCTCGCACAATTCACCGGCACGAGAACTTGGAATATGGCCAGCACCCGACGCACGGCTACATCGGTCGATAAACTTCTACTGTCCGAGTACATGATGCGAACGTTACTATCGCGTTATTAGCACATAATTAAGTCTGATGGTAATATCGAAACGCAATTTATATCACCCGTCGGGTCCCCGCCCGCACATCACTGGAAAAGCGCACTGTTAAATGGACGACGTACGTGACGACGATTGCGCGTTACGCGACACTGTTGCGCTCACCGCCCCTACGAATTCAAAAACACAAAACACGATCCGTGCAGTTCACTCGTACTAATTTTAATTCGTATTATTTCAATTTACGGAACTGATAATACATTTTAAATGTCCCATATAGCGAGGTACGTAGATCGGTCTAATTCCCGTACGCAGCGCCACAGTGTGAGTATGCGGAACTAGACGTCTGTGGACCAAAATAATCATTACTTTTCGCGAGATGTGATCTTGGAGCGCTGTCCGAGGAGATGCTGCGCAGGTGTCGTCCCGCCTCCTGCTCGTTCCCGGGCTTTTCGCGCAGGATGTCGCCGCATCACAAACCGGATATTGCATTGGCCCTATTAGGATCAGTGTTGACGCAAACGCTATCCTATTGGCCACATCGCCAGGTGACAACACCCTATTGGCTGTTAGGAAAATTGCCGGGAAAACTCTCCAACAGTGAGCCAAACCGGATATTGCATGAAGAAAATTTCCTCAGAAATTTGTTTACGCTATTTGCAGGCGGTCGACGGTTTTTTGCCGACTGCGGATATCGAATTGGTGTTTTTATCGGCTCCATGACGTTTCATTTCTTTAGGGAAATAAGATAATTACGGGGGTGGAGTAAAACCTTCTCTTTTCTTAGCAGTTATAATGATTTTGTGCAATTTTCGTGTACTTAGCAGTGATCGATAACGTTTTCTATTGTTTTTTCGATGACATAAAAACTCTTGTAAAATCCAAGAATGAATAGATTAAGAAATACTTATTCGCAAATATTACACACGTATGTTGTAATTAAAACGTAAGTAAATTAAAGATAAGAACAATAAAACAAAATTTTAATTAGTAAAGTGACAGTTCATACAATTAAGAATGTGCGTTCCGAAACACATTATAAAACAGTTTCGATAGATTCTCAATAATTAATTACATACGACTAAAAAAGGCAAATCATGTGCTTATTACTAAAATACAATTATTTTACTTACCGATATTATTAACAAACAAATTTTTTATTTCACAGTTCATCAAGATTTTTTTAACTAATCATTGACAGCCTTGACATGTATTGTATCGTTTTAAAAGTTCCGAACGCATCAGTCAGTCAGTTTCTGCACCACTCCTACTCATGAGTATTTTGATGTAAATTTTGCTACTTTTGTAATTTAATCTAACGTTCTAACCGCTTATTTACAGTGCCAACAAATACATAATACGTAAAAATGTGTAATATAAGTGGACAAGCTGTATAAAATAACTAGTGGCGGAAAAATCCATTGTTTATGTTATGAGGTGAGTGCCCCAACATGTACCGTACCTTTGCCCTTATTCATATAGTAGAAAAAAAGAAAGACAGGTTCTGATAATCAATAAAGGTTTGTGTGAAAATCATGTTTTCTTGAAGATCAAGTCTTCATGAGAAATAGACACATAGTGCACATAATGTTCTTTTTGTACCTACATAAATATATTATTACACTACATAGGTATTACATTCAATTTTCGGGTAATTCCAGGTGACGTATTTATGATTCATTTTCAATAAATAAATACCATTTTTATCTAGCAAAATAGATAAGATATAATTTAATCACCAATAATGTAATTATAGATTCTGCCACTCTGATAGGCAAATTAGTTCTAGTATGTGGATAATTTTCGCAGCATTAGTTCTGTGCTTGAAAAAACACTTTGAATTTGAGGTAAGAATTCATTTGCTGAAGATCTTGTAAATAAAAGTAATCCCATATCCTAAAGTAGGACTATACCTGCAGGACATAAGCAGTACCAGGGTTGGATTTCGTAGTATAATTATACTATTTGTACCATAATATTGTGATGTGTAGTATGTAGTATTGTAATGCCATTATACTGCGCGTAAATACCATAATTTTACCTTTAGGTCGATTGCTACTGTTATTGGTTGAAATAAATTAAAAAATAGTATAATTTTATTTTCCATAGACAATAATTTTCTGGGGGTCTGAATCCAACCCTGAGCAGTACCTATTTATAGGTAAATTCAAAAATAGAACATCCTTTTATTGGAAATTATTTTGAATAAAATTACTTACAGGTAATTCATTATAGCCTGTTTATCCATAGTCAACAATTCTATCTAAAAATAGTATTCACAAAAAATAAGTTAAATTGTAGTTTATATTATGAAACTAAAATTAGTCACAACATTCTAATAAGAGGTCTATTATGTTTTTCTTATACACTTAGTTGGCTTTGAACAAAAAAACCATTATTTACTTTTAGAATACTTGATAAAAAGTAGGCTTCAGTATCAGGACTCAGCATCCTTTATGAGAAAAACAAAATTCAGGGCTGTCGCCATGCCAGGGCCCAGACAGACTGAACTGACAAAATTGAAACAGATCATTAGTTCTAGAGATTACCTCCAACATCCAAATTATGCTAATATTATAAAGTGGTGAAGTTTGTGAGTTTGGATGTAAGATAATACGTTACTTTACGTTGATTCTATATATTATATAGAATCAACCAACTAGTCATAGTCATATGTTCAATCCACCCATAATAAACGTTTATGTAATGAACATGTGTATTTATTCTATAAATGATGTATCTTGCTTCATAAAATGTCTATATTCTATTTTCCATCAGCTGATTTCAATTAAAGAAAGTATATATGTTGCTCATAAGCTAAACGTAATTTACTTGTAAAAATCTCACAATATTCAGCCATTTAAAAGAGTTAAGCCCATCACAGATGTAGCGTCTGTTTTCCCACCCAAACCCACTAGTTGCTGAGCTGCTGAATAAAACAAATATAGTCCAAAGAGACCAAGTTATTTAAGCTTGAATTGTTGGCACTGGCCACCGTTCTCGACAAGTCAAAAATCACACAACGCATTCGCTTAAAGTCTGACGACTGATTGCAAATCAAATTCAGAAAAAAAAACGTTTCACTGAGGACCAAAACAATTTTTTGATAAATATGTACATTCAAATAGCTGTTGGCTTAAGCTGCATTTTTTGGGCATGTGTTTGACCACAATCACATTTTGGACAGTGATGATGTGGCCAAAGGTGGTAAGCTTGGCTTGGCGGCAGATTCAACGTGACGTTGGTAGCCAGCCAGGTAGGTACTACAAAGTACCATGCTGTGGTTTTCTCACAATGTTTTTCTTCAAGAAAACTCAAGCTCATTTAACCCTTAACTAACTACCCGGAGTCTCACAGACTCCGACGATATTATCTTTCTCAATAACTAATCGTACACGCAACTATTCACACAGCGGTTCCGTATACCTTCTTCCCACCACCCGCAGCATCATGCCTGCGCTCGACGTGGTCATACGTGCGCGTATAAAGTTTTGGTGAATAAAAAGCTTTTGTTCAGAGTCTGTAAGACTCCGGGTAGGTAGTTACGTAATTTTTTTCATAGAATATTTTTTATTGTTTTTGTGAAAAATTGCATCGGGTGACGAAGTTATTAGGCGCTGGTTGGGGGAAGAAGTTTTAAATGAAGAAGATTTACCGATTGGAGACTGTAGCGATGTGGAAATCAACATAGGAGACGATTTCGTCTTGGGAGAAGATTTAGTATTGGATTCAGAAATAGACAGTGAAGAAGAAATAGATTTTGCGAAACAATACACCAGTTTTATGTCCCAAAGTAACGCATCCAGATTTTTCTTCATTAGACGATGAAGTCCCTTTAGAACAATTACATATGATTTATAATTAGTGCCACAAAAAAGTGTAAAGTCTAAGACTTGCAATTTTGTTTAATGTTTAACATTATGATTATGATCAGCATTAAGATTAATTATTTGATCGTTCAATTGTAAAAAAATCATAAGGAGTAGTTCCTATTTTATTTTTTTCTGAAATATAGATCTCATTTTACAAACATGTTAGTATTATGTAAGTCAATGAAGAGATTTTAGTTTATTTAATTAAAAGTGTTGGTTTTTTATTGTTTTTATAATTTTAATACAAATAAAAAACTACTAAAATACTACTTTTATTTTCAATTTATCTCACTCAGTCACAATATTTTTTTTCAAGAGCATTATATCGCCGGAGTCTCTGAGACTCCACGTAGGTACTTATGTGACTTAAATAGGGGGTAGGTAGCTAAGGGTTAAGGATTAAAACCCGGGACATTACCACTGAGGTATCTCTCACTGCCTTGAAATTGCAGTCCACTATATTTTGTCTCCTTACAGATTGAATTCCAGAAAATCTTTTCTTAGCAGTTGCTCACGTCGAAGCCTTCTTCCCAAATATGACTGATTCTACAGTTTTATCATACTTGTGTTACGAATCAGTTACCCGGTTTACATAGTTACGTAGTTTGGTATCAGATGACTGCGTTTGAAAAATTCTCCAGGATATTTAAATATCTTTTACTACTTTTCCTCTCAATTTACCATCCTGATTTTCCTGCAGTATGTAATGCAGGAATATGTATCTATATAATTTTTTTACAAAACAGAAGTCCGTAAGTTGGGGCTGGTTTGCTTAAGTTTGTTAGGTATTTACTTATTAAAAATATTGATTCAGTCTAATTTGTAGTTTTGCCTAGATGACTAAAAAAATCTTTTACATTATCAAAAAATATAATACACATAAAGCTACTAAATAAAACTTTCATTTGATATTCCAGCTCCAAAATGCAGTGAACCACAATGTCGGGTGGCAACTCATCTAAGAACAAAGGCCGGTCTTCCAAGAAGCAGGAAGGCTGGGAGGAAGCTGGCGGGGAGTTCTACCAGGAACTGTACCCTGGGGGCGAGCAGGAACTGTTCGATCACCTGCAGAGAGCTGATGCTGCTAAATTGGCTACGCTGCTGCCCTCGAAACAGGCTAGGAGTAAGTTACATTATTAATCTTTATGTTACGTGAATGTTTGTTTCCACATAGCTCCGTAATTACTGGATGGATTTAGTTTTTTTTTTTTTATCTATTTTAATATTTGGGATTTTTGTCCACACGGAGATGTCAATCCCATCGTATCATGCACATAGTTTCTCAACAGTACATAGTATAAAGAAATAAATAAATTAAATAATTATATTATGTAATAGAGTAAAGAGAGCGTCACTGGTGAAGGAGAGTTACCAGAGTACAAATTTTTTTCGAGAGTTCTGTTTTTGGGGTTTGACAAAATAGCCTGAATTATACCTACATCTAATGCGTTTAATTTATAATCCTTCATCAATGATTCTCTCTCATCTTTGTTCTTGACACAATCCATCAGCAAATGTTGTACATCCTCAATTCTATCATACACTAGGCAGTTAGGTGATTCAGCTTTTCTCATTAAGAATGCAAACTTAGCCGATGGATAGTGTCCAGACATGGATTTAGATGAAACTTGGAACATAGATAGATCCATTTAAGCATTTAAGATTATGGTGTAACTGGTGACTTAGGGTCCTTGGAAGGTGCTGATTGGGAACTGTGTTGGAATATTGCTATAGTTTTCTCATTATAGACGTCACATAGAAAGGTATTTTTGAAATTATCAGTCACAATCATACAAAAATATAAAAATTAAATTATAATCTAATCATATCTAGTCTTTGTAAGTAAACTATATATGCAGGGCCGTCTTAGACCATGGGCCCTTGGGCACATTTGAATTTGGGGCCCAATAGAAAACAAAAAAAAATGTTTTACAAAAAACTTAAACCGACTTCAAAGAACACTAACAAGTAATCAAATCCTGATCTCATGACAATGGGACCAAACGGGAAGTGTGTGTACCCTTCCAAACAAAAAAATAATTTTTCAAATCGGTCAATAAATGACGAAGGTTATTATGAGGTAACAAGCATAAAACAAAAAAATAAATACAAACGAATTGAGAACCTCCTCTTTTTTTTTGAAGTCGGTTAAAAAGGTTAGTAACAAATATTTCTATATAATTTTTGAATTGAATTTTAGTTTTAATTGAAATCTAGTTTCAACAGACAAAATTTCTTGGCTTTATTAATTGGTGAAAATATTTTAAACTGTTCAAAGTAACAGCTCTTTTACGCATTGGTGAGAGAACCTGGTGTCCTATTAACATTTTAATTTAGAAATGTTTACTGTAATTCTAATACCATCTACCTAAAATATATATTTAAAAAAATGTACCCCTAGTGTATGCAATGCAAATATATCGACGTTTTGAGGCCCTCGTGAGTGGGGGGCCCGGGGCACTGGCCCCGTATGCCCGGAATTGTATATATATATTATAGGCATACTCGTGTCTCCACCCGCTGTATTTTCTGTCACCTTAGCTTATCAGTAACGTTACAACGTTATCAACTTATTTTGAATACACCTAATATATCTATGATCTAATAATTTTTATCAAATGCTTTTTGCGTTAGAGATTGCCGATCGGTAATTAGCTTTAATAAAGATATTGATGTAGGTATACCGTAATATTCCGGATTAAGGATCATTTAAAAGATAGAAAATTCAGCATTTGGAAACTTCAATTGCATTTACTGTGCCATTTCTCGTATACGCCAAAAATGTTAATTAGTATGGACAGTACTGTACGTGTACAGTGCTAATTTGTAAATTATTATATGATGAATGAAATTAAATATTTTAACAAATCAAATGACAAAAATGAACGTTTAAAATGACAGCAACGTCTGCAAGCTGACTCTTTTAGCTTAGAAAGTGCAAAAAGCTTATATTAAAGTAGAGAAAATCTTTGCAGAAAACACCTCTTTTGTATGAAACGAGCTTGCGCCAAATTCAATATGGATAATTCCTACAATAAGTAAAAAAAACAATAAATATTGGACACGTATTTATTGATTTGCCAAATAATTTAAAATTGACAAAGATAAAGCGAGTCAAAGTTCGGAAGTGCGGGCCCGTGCCGTCACGCGGAACGTCTACACACGATATCTTCGTATTTTTTTTGTTTAATTGACAAACGAAAAAATATGTGTCTAATATTTTTTTATAATGTAAAAGTCGGACTAAATAGATTTTTTTAGTCATCTAGCCCATTCCCGCGAGTTTATATACAGGTGTTGTTTTGGTCGGCGACAAGCGACCCAGGAGCGGTAGTACAAAATATATATTCCCCAAAAATGGACTTAATTCCATTAAATACTGTAAATATGTTGAGAAATACCTTATTCAATTTGAAATAAAATTACCGCAAAGTATGGTTACTAGGCACGTGCACAGACTAGAGCTAGGCACAAGCCGCCATCGCCCCACCCCTTTACTCCCTCGTACTCCCGTTGAGTATTATGTCTACATTTTAGCTTATTACATGATTTTCAAAATTTTTTAAAAATTATTTAAAAAAAATAAAGTATTTTTTTAAATTTTTTTTAGCACCAGTATCATTTGTATTATCGACCCTGAGTCGCTCGTCGCTGACCAAAACAACGACCTGTATAGATCACGATAAGAATCAGCGTCGGCTCTGATACGTGCGGATAGGCCTTAATTATCTCCGATAATCGAAAAGCATGAAACCCCTATATCATTTCAAAGTCACGCCCTTCGACCATACTAATATTTCCCATGCTATTTTCAGCGACAACAGTGAAACGCGTGAGATCTCAGAATGAGCGGCGACAGTCGACGTACGCAAGAACAACACAGAGTCGGGACATACATCTGTCGATGTTGCCAGATTTATCTGGTAAGCTCACTATTTTACAAGCATTTATTTAGTTTACCTGTGTCAAATCTTGCAAGTTAAATTGGACCCACTTCCCGGTTTCCGATTGAGCTGAAATTTTGCATGCATATGTAAATCTGATGACAATGCAATATTATTATGACATGGAGCTGATCTGATGATTTCGAAGGTCATGAGATCTCTGTAATAAATCGACGCAACCCCATCGAGTTTGGGCTCGTTTGATTCGTTCGACAAGGACTCTGGTTCTAGAGTCTGATAATTAAGTTGGTGGAATTTTATAGGTAAAAAAGGAAAGAAGACACATAAGTTTTATTTATTTGTTGAAAAAATCAAGTCTAAAGAATATATCGTGTTAATCGAAAATAAACCTAATGCCATTGGTGTAGGACCTAAATTCAATTTTATCTCGACTAGAATACGGACAGGGCCGTCTTAAATCCGGGGCCCTTAGGCCCACGAGAATTTGGGGCCCCATTGGAAATAAAAAAAGTGAATAACAGTAAAAAAAATCTGCTATGATTTTGTATTTTTATTATGGTTCAAATTATAAACTGATCTAGTGATCTAGTCCAACTGATCTAGTGATTTAGTCCAACTGATCTAGTGTCCGATTAACATTTTAATTAGAATGTTGAGGGTAATTCTTACTATCTTCTGAAAATAGGAAAAAACATTGTTTAGTGTAAGCGAATAAATATATCGGCCTTTTGGGGCCCCTGTGAGTGTAGGGGCCCTGGGCTCCAACGGAAAAAGACTAAAGACGGAACTGAATACGGACTTAAATCTATCAGGAAAAGGTTGAGTACATCTGGCTACCGTTTGAACGATGACGTGTTCAATCAATCGTATTGTACCCCATTTAGGGATCTAACTGTGTGGAATCAGTAATTAGTAAGCAATGCATAATCAATTTCACCTCAGTTTATTGAACCAATTTATAATTTACATTCTTTATGTGAATCGCCGGCTGGCCGTCGGTTTGTTTGCTTTTGCTAGTTATTGTTTTAAATAAGGTCTAACAGTGTTTCAGTGATATTATTTCGGTGAAATGGATGTTTGTATTGAAATAAATTCGTTTAAAAATGAGAAAATGTCAACAAAGTTTGTTCGGTTAATTGATAGTGGGTATTCTTTTGTTATTAAACGGGCCAGTTGGCGCAGTTGGTTAAGACGCTCTATTGCGCCGCAGGTCGTGGGTTCGATTCCCACACAGGACATACATTTGTGTGCATGAACATGTCTGTATGTCCTGAGCCTGGGTGTTATTATGTATATTATGTATGTATTTACAAACAAAAAGTAGTATATGTATTATATCAGTTATCTGGTTTCCATAGTACAAGCTCTGCTTAGTTTGGGATCAGATGACCGTGTGTGAGGAATGTGCCAGGATATTTATTTATTTATTAAAAGATCATCTTTGGTATTACTTTTTGAGATATTTGGGAACTAAAATACACCTCGTCATCATCAGCCTATAATGTCCCACTGCTGAGCACAGGCCTCCTGCTCATAAATGTGTGTGGGCAATGTGCAGATACTGCACCACGCGTGCCCACTGCGGATCGGTGGAGGTAGGCTAGTGGTCAACCTACTGGTTGAGTTGTCAAGCCGCCTAGTAGGCCTCCAACTAGCTTAACGACTATCACAATTAAGTGATAGCCGGGACCAACGGCTTTACGTGCCTTCCGAAGCACGGAAAACGCTCGAGTTGAAATACCGCTGGTTAAGGTAACCGCTTACCATCAGGCGGGCTGTATGTGCTTAGTGGTATAAAAAACGTGATAATAATTTGTTACAGAGAACTTGTCGAACGAGGAACGAACTTGGGACGAGATTATGCAGATCAAAGCTATGCCAGTCCCCATGAACCAGAAGAGGGACCTAAAGGCGAGGCTACAGGTAACTTCCATTTATTAAGTACCCGTCTGGTTGGTTACCATCTTTAAATTTAAAATCTGTTCTGTATGCTGCTCTTGAGAGCAAGTCCCCTTCTTGAGTGTGGCCAAACAGCCCTCCCCATTTACCTCTAATAAAAATAATCATTCCATATTATCCAAGAAAAATCTCTTTAGAGTAGTAATATCGAGCAATCTAATTCCGCAACTAGTAAGTGCTTTTGTACTGATTAATAACAGTACAAGTCAAAGTCAAAGCCAAAGCCATTTATTCAATTTAGGCCCCAGAAGGGCACTTATGAAGGTCAAATTTACTGAAGTTACCACCGGTTCGGAACTCGGCCTTCAACTGAGAAGAATCCGGCAAGAAACTCAGCAAGGTTACATTTTTTATATATTTTTTGGACAATCTGACTATGTTTGGCTTTTTTTTCCAAATAATTAAAAATAAAAAAGATATACCTAAGCATAGATACAGACGAAAAAAGAACAAGAAAATAAATAAAAAATAATAACCTTAAAAATACCGACCAATCACTGCATCTAAATGTTTAGTGATACCTTGACTTAGCCAATTATAGCGCTTTGTCGGTGGCGATAATTGGTGTCATACAAATGAACGTGCGCTTCTTTGGGTTAATTGTTCGATGATCCAAATCTTATTAGGCTGTATGACTGAAATTCTATTTAGTTCGTCATTTACATTATCAAATAATTGGACTGTTTTACAAAAAACTTAAACCGACTTCAAAGTACACTAAGAAGTAATCCTGATCTGATGACAATGGGACCAAACGGGAAGTGTACCCTTTCAAATAAAAGAATTTTCCAAATCGATTAATAAATGACGGAGTTATGAGGTAACAAACATTAAAAAAAATACAGCCGAATTGAGAACCTCCTCCTTTTTTTTGAAGTCGGTTAAAATATCAGACACGAATTGTCTTTTGTCAATTAAACAAAAAAATACGAAGATATCGTGTGTTGAAGTTTCGCGTGACGTCACGTTATAGTATAGTTTTTAGTCTAAAGTGACGTCACGCACCAGCCCCCACTCCCAAACTTTGGCGCGCTTTATGTATCATTTTTTAATGATTTGGAAAAGGAAAAAATACGTGTCCAATATTTTTTGATAATCTAAGTGACGGAATAATTAGAATTATTATTATTTTACCCAGGAATCGTCCCTTTTGGCTTATAACTGTATAATTTTCTATTCGAAGAAAAAGGCTTACGATTTCTTTGTACATTTTTAAAATGGAGCCTCCTTTGGACACACGCGTTAAAAAATCATTTCCCAAATCAACAGAACGCAACAAAACTCCGCCTCCAAGGATTCGAGCAACTACACTGGCGACAACGAAAGGTCTGGCACAAATTTAGTATCGCATTCACAGAAATTGTCGGCAAACTAGAACTGTGGCATTCACCAATGAGAGATATCGAAGGGAAATTCGGCACAGGAGTTGTCTCATACTTTCTCCTCCTAAGATGGCTTCTCTTCCTCAACATAGCTATATGTGTACTTATAATACTATTTTTAATATTACCAAAGACTTTAATGACCGAGACTGATAACCAATGCGAAGATTTTGAGTCGAATAAAACTATTTGCTGCTCAAAAACTTATTTCGAACGTAACTTAACTGATTCAAACGTCATTCTAGATGTAATTCAAGGTACTGGATCGATGGAACGGACTATACTGTTCTACGGCGTATACACCGATCAAATTTACTCGTATTATATACAGAGTTTGTTCGATAGTGAACTGTATTATAATATGCCGATGGCGTATATTCTAGTGCCGATATCTTGGGCGTTAATATCTTTAGTCGCGATTGTTAAAACTGCGGCGAAAGGTTTTAAAGAGAGGTTGGTCGAAAGCGAAGGACAATTTTATATGTATTGTAATCTAGTTTTTGGGGGTTGGGATTTCTGCATCCAAAATGATAGATCGGCTAAAACTAAACACAAAGCCTTGTTTAACGAAATCAAAGGATGTTTAGAGGAGGAGAGGTTTAAAGAAGAAAAACAATTGCGAACAAGGGAGAGTCTAATTGTGATGCATTTGAAGCGAATCTTAATAAATTTCCTAGTGTTCGTAATTCTGATCGCGTCTGGCGCAGTCATTTTTGTAACGTTTAATTTCTCTATGGACAAATTGAGAGAAGAAGCGATTTCGGAATCTGCAAATAACACAAGAATCGGTAAACGGTCGTTATACACGATAAATTTTGGCCAATTCGAAAACACTCTCTTAGAATTCCTTCCCTACATTTGTATTGTTCTGCTAAATTTAATTGTACCAGAGATATTCCGTTATTTAATCAAATTTGAGACCTATACTCCAGCTAGGGTGATATTAATTACATTACTGCGTACAGTTTTACTAAGGCTGTCGTCTTTAGCCGTGCTTTTGATTCAAATGTACATACATGTGACATCAAACTTACGTTTATGCGCCTTAGAAAATGAGGATAACTCCGAATTAGAATGCTGGGAGACTTATGTAGGGCAGCAACTTTATAAATTAATCCTAACCGATTTTGCTGTACAATTCTTCACGACATTCTTTATAAATTTACCGAGAGCGTTGATTGCTAGACATACTTCAAGCAGATGTTTGAAATATATCGGAGAACAAGATTTTTATTTGCCAAAACACGTCTTAGATATAGTTTACATACAAACTATTATTTGGATGGGATCATTTTTCTGCCCATTCTTACCGATTATAGGTGTTATCTTCTACTTTTTAATCTTTTACATTAAAAAATTCACTTGTTTGGTCAATTGTACTCCATCTCCAGTAGTGTATAAAGCGTCTAAATCTAAATCATTATTCATGTCAGTATTATTACTAGGGTTTGTAGTATCTGTGGCACCAGTCGCATATTCTGTAGCGGAATTAGTACCATCTATAAACTGTGGACCATTTAGAGGACTTGATACTGTATGGAGTTACGTTGTTAAAACTTTTCAAGGTTTCCCGTACGTTGTTAGAGAGATTATCTTCTGGATTGGTACATCAACGTTTGCTGTACCGGCTTTTGCTGTATTATTATTCTTCTTGTATTACTATTGGGCTGTGGCGGCAGCTAATAGGCACATGGTGGCTGTATTAAAGAACCAATTGGTGCTTGAGGGGCATGATAAGCAGTTTTTACTGAATCGATTGAGTGCTTTTATTAGACAGCATCAGAAAAGGTGTGAGAGGAGGAACAGAGCGAGCTTCGCTGACGATGATTCCTCGATTAGGCAGAGTTCTAGGTAAGGTCTGGTTGTTTTTGATTCTTTTAGACAATTTTGTGTATAGTTTTTTTGATGAAAATTTTTATTGTAATTTAACTTAATAATGATTTTAATATCTATGGTTAGGGGTCATCCGTATATTACTACTACAATTTATAGGGCTGTGAATATGCCAAAATGAGTAACGTTGTTTATGGATAATTTTTTACTTGTAGCCAATTTATTAAGAAAAGAGTTTGTATTTGTCACCGTAATTTTGTGAACACCGTTAGTTTATAATCTATCTAGCGAGATCATATACTGCTTATAATGTATTAATTATCGATAGTTTATATTCTATCCATGACAAACTGTCAAATTGTAAACTGTCGGAACGCACATTGCGCGCTGATTGGTTGAACGTCATGTGTTCCGCGCCGCCATCTTTGACCTATACGTACAACGTAGTTGATTTTTAATATTGTTTCTTAAAAAATATATTGATTTACATAATTACTTATTTAATTTTTATCTCAAACAATAAGTATTTTTCTTTTATTTGACTCCTATGGTTGTTTACTAATTCTATGGACACAGAACGAACTACTGCCAAGATTGAACAATCAAGTACGGTTCATAATTTGACGGTTTGACAACGATAGATCGAAAATGAATACATTATATTGTAAGCAGTATGGTACAGTTCACAATTTATCGACAGTTTACAATCTCGCTAGGTAGATTATAAACTAACGGTTTTCACAATAATACGGTGAAATATTCAAACTATGTTTCCAAATAGGTAAAAACGGTCTTATCATGTATACGGAAATCTGTATTACTGTCTATCACAATTAGTTTGTCTTTCTTATCTATTCTCAGAAACTAAGTGGCCATTAGTCTGCCATATATGTAAATATATGAAATTATCCACTAGACATATTATTATAATGTATATACAGGTGTAAAACAATATTTTTTATTTCGTAGTTATATACTTAAAGTTATATGTATAAATGAAGCCAAGTGACAAATCATAATAGACTTTAAATACCTCACGATAGAGTTGAAATTTCAATACACTGTTTTATTCGAAGGCGATGAAAGGTTGCCGGTTCGAATCCTACAATGAGCTTGAGTTTTCGGTGAAGGAAAACATCGTGAGGAAACCATAGCACGGCGGTAGGGTACTTTGTAGTACCCACCTGCCTGGCTACCACCCTCAAGTTGAAAATCTGTCGCTAAGCACCTAACGGCGTGTTCCGACAGCTGCACTTGAGAGCCAGTTCCTTCTAGGCTTTGTGTGTGCATCACCTTCACCAAAAGACAAAAAAAGGCCGTTTCTTTCTGTTACTACGATTTGTCTTTGAATTTTTGACTCTAAAGCTATGCATAAAAGTATTACATTCCTTCTATAATTGTAATATTTATTTATTAACATACATTTATTTGAATTACTAATGTGTAAATATGTTTATTTTTTTTGTGTAAACCTTATTATTGTTTAATTTGTGAGTGGTGCCGATTCTGTTGTAAATCGCACTAAACTAATTTTAGTCACATCACATCTCTTTCTTAAGAACATTATTGAAAAAGGATAGAACATATAAAGCTGTCAAATTAGTCTTTGCCGTCTTCATTTGCGGGTATTTAGACGTAACTGCGATAGATGGCGACTAAATTTATATTGAAAACAAGCCTTGGACTAATTTGAAATAGAGGTGGGTAGCTATTCTAATAACTAGCCAAAAAAGGGCTATACACAAAATAGCCACGGCTATGTTATCTGTCAACACGATAATTGGCTATTGGCTACTGGATGGCTACTGGCTACTGGCTAGCTAGAAAGATTTAGGAGTTTTCTTACCCGTCTAACTGTTGATAATTCGAACCAATTTGAACCTTAAGTGCACGATTTGACAGGTATTTTGAACATAGAGGTATCATAAGAAATCCTCCTCATTACGAGAAATTTACGTCACACACAGCGGGTAGCCGCCTAGCCGCCAAGCCGCCACTAGCGGGTAGCCGCCTAGCCGCCTAGCCGCCACTAGCGGGTAGCCGCCTAGCCGCCACTAGCGGGTAGCTGGCCGGCTAGCCAAAGCCATTCTAGCCGCCACTAGCCGGTAGCTGGCCGGCTAGCCAAAGCCAATCTAGCCGAGTAGCCGGAAGCTGTGTGTGCGTGCGCTTACTGCGAAACTGAGTAGTAGTGCGAGTCCCGAAAGTGTAAAATTCGAGTGCCTGTCGTTATTATTATTTCGAATTAAAAACGAATTCAAACCTATATTTTTTTTTATTTAAATTTAATTTCAATTAGTCTGTAATATTAATTGGGTTTAAATAAATCGTTTTAATCATCTGAAGCATGATCAGATTCAGACGTCGCAGAATCAGATGTCGCATCTATGGTTTACTTGCCTACAACTAAAGACTGAGTCTATGTAATGTGTAAGCTTTTAATTCATATCCATACATAAAGATGACGTTATTGTTGATTTTCGATGTTTTTATTAGTAATACGTATGACCTATGAGAGAAATTCGTTTCTTTTCAAAAGAGTATTCAATTAAATATAAAGTAAATTAAAAAAATATCATTAGATTAATTTATTATATTATCATCTAGACTAGACTTGTAGCAGCGGCGAGGATCGAACTCGGATCGCAGTTGAACGTTATTCAACTAGCTAAGCCGCCGCCGTTCTAGCCAAATAGCCAAAATAGCTGACTAGCCAGCTGGCTTTTACACCACATATAGCCGGCTAGCTAAGCTATTGAAATTTCGGCTAGTTACCCATCGCTAATTTGAAAGGAAAATAAGCGACCCGCCTGATGGTTAGCGGTTACGTAATCTATAGACTCTCTCTCTTCACACCCCATGGGTTTGAAGAGATTGAGAGACGTCGCTGTGCCGGGCGCGGGGGTGAATATTACGTATAATATAATAGTATATAAGATATTCTGTTGTATATAAAACATTTGTATTTTATAAGTAGTTAATTATGTGATGTAGTGTTTTGTATTTTATTAGTATTTATAAACGAATAGAAAAATAATGGCGTCACACGGCTATATCAAAGGAAAATTGTCTTCCTTTAAAGATGGATGTGGAGGAAGCGAAAAGCCGGAAGAATCGACATCTGATACAGAGGGCGAACCAAAAGCTCTTAAAACAATATTATTATAACCTTAGTTGTCTTTTGTCTTTCTTTGACATCCGACGTCAAAACGGGACAAAAGACAAATAAGGTTATTTTAACCTAGGTTGGTTAACGAAAGCTGGCACGTTCACAGTACTCAAAATATGCAATTTCAAGCTACAGTATGTTTTATTACATTATTGCTTCTAATCAGTCAGACAATTCTAATGGAGTAATGCAAAAAAATCTATATTTATGAGGAGTAGCAAAAGCAAGACAATAGCTGTCTCCTTCATACTCATAAGCTTGACCGCGCGCGAGAGAGACGAACGCTATACAAGCTATACAAGTAAATGTGTTAAACGTTTAGATGAAGTTGGTACCCTTTCGATCAGTATCATAACATGATTTATATTACATGTTGCGTGTTCGATTCCCAGTTAAGGCAATCGACTATTCAAAACAGTACATTAGTACCCAACTGATATGGTTTACCGATGTACCTGCGCAGAAGATACTTTTTTTACATTTTCAAAGCGCGGGGTTTTTTGTGTAAACCTTATTATTGTTTAATTTGTGAGTGGTGCCGGTGGTTTTTTTACATTTTCAAAGCGCGGGGAACCGCTATTGGTCGGCAGCTGCCGCCATGTTAGCGCGCGCCGTGCGGACGGGCGTGACTTGCGAGAGAGACGTAACTAACAGCTGCACTGTATTATGAACCTTATAGTAGTGATCTAAGGTTGATTGTAAGTTTTAAGCATTCTTTCGTGAATCTTCGGGGCCATACTTTCTTTTCTGTGCGAACGAAGATTCACGACGCGCCTTATCAGTTGGGTACTACTGTACTTGTCTTCTAGTAAAACCTATCTCGAATATATACTTTCCCTCCATGTGGCATAGCCGTGAGACGCTCTGTGTGCAGCCTTTGGCAGGCAGATGATGTTACCCAAGCCAAGCCGTTGGGTTTGGGTAGGGTTGCCTTCCGTCCGGGTTTCCCCGGATTTGTCCTAGTTTAGAGGGCGTCCGGGCGGGGTTTCATTTGTAGTCCGGGTTAAAAAAAAACAAGTCTGACGATTCTGTTTTGTAACATTTAAAATTATGATAAAGGATGATTAAATTTCTGGGATTTACACGCGTCTTGTCCTGGTTGCAAAATTTTAGAGATGGCAACCCTAGGTTTGGGTAGCATAACCATCTTTGTTATTTTATTCATCATCGATAGAGACAGCTATACCTACAGAGATTCTATCTAACCATGACACTGGCAGAATCATTGTTAACACGATGGAGGATCAGAAACATAGGCATCGCCAGACGGGTGCGGCCGGACCACAGAACAGAGAGAGACAGCGCTATTCGTCAAAAAGAGAAAGGAGTACTGATAGGCGATTCTTTTTTGACGTATAGCGCTGTGTCCCGTGGTCCGGCCGCACCAGGTTTGGCCGTCTTGCCTTAAGATCGGTTTCTAAACTGGCGTATAATGGCGTATTTTTTCACGACAGATATAAAAAACATACTCTATAGTCGGTAATTCTAGATCGTGTTTTGTGTCGAAAAGTATTTGTTTTGTATATCTGTAAATAAAATAGCATTTATTAGTAATTAATTTTAAATAGTATTATTTAGTGATCTCAACATATAGAAAAGATAGTGTATGTTTGTGTTGCAAATTTTATAACTGACTTTGTATTGTAGCTAAAAAAAGAGTTTTGATACTTTAAAATGGGTCTATAATGTTTGCTCAAGAAATCTTTTTATTTATTAAAAAATACTCTTAATTACGTGTAGTTATGGATCCATTTTAGAGATTGAATTATTATTTGAAGTCGAGGTGTACTGTTATAATAAATATCAGATAGTATTCGTTAGTATAAGTATATAAAACATCACACTGCCATAACTGTCTAAATATTATAAATAAATACATTATTATGAGAATAAATACATTTATTGTAACTTATTGTTTTCTTTATAACAATTTAAAACTGAGAGCTTTTTTAGGTTCCTTAAACTATAATGGCATTTTTTTATATTAATAATTGGACTGTTTTACAAAAAACTTAAACCGACTTCAAAGTACACTAAGAAGTAATCAAATCCTAATCTGAATGGGACCAAACGGGAAGTGTACCCTTTCAAATAAAAAAAGAATTTTCCAAATCGGTTAATAAATGACTGAGTTATGAGGTAACAAACATAAAAAAAAAATACATTCGAATTGAGAACCTTCTCCTTTTTTTGAAGTCGGTTAAAAATAATACAACCGAATTGAGAACCTCCTCCTTTTTAATTCGGTTAAAAATGTAAATAAGTATAAAATAAGCTGAATTATCCTGGGACATTATCTAGTTAAATTAACTGATCAGATATGGTCAACACAACATGATAACATGAGGCGTGACCAAGAGGGTCAAACATCTTACGAACCACACCAAGTGGTCCATTGAATTGTTTTTTTTCTTTTTACTATTATGCAGTTACATTTAATTTTATCAGTCCGATGGCATGTTTATGAAAATAAATCAACCATATATAAAATATGGCAATACAAATGTAGCTGTTTTCGGTATGGTTCCAACTCTCTATTCTTTTGACCCTTTGCGATAACTGTTACCAAAAAACCTTTCATCATTTATCTATATCGACTTATAAATAAAACTCAATTTAATAACATAAATTTATTATCTTGCAGTATCCAAAATACAAAACTAAATAAGGTATCCATATAATTTTCTTTTTTATTAAAATCTAAATCTAACCTATATTTTATAAGTATCAAAAAGTTGATGTCACCCTATTCCAAATACTAAATGACATGGAAAAATTAACCTAAAAGCTTTACAATAAGATTCATCTCTACTGTATCAGTAAACAAACTTTTCCATTTAAAAGATGAACCTTATTTTAAAGAAATAAGATGAATTTTTCTACGACATTAGAGATGGGGATTTTTAAAGTAAAAACTGACTACTGATGGATTCTGTTGTAAATCGCACTAAACTAATTTTAGTCACATCTCATCTCTTTCTAACGAACATTGTTGAAAAAGGAAAGAAAATATTTTAAGTTGTCAATTTAATCTTTGCCGTCTTATTTTGCGTAACCGCGATAGATGGCGACTAAATTTATATAGAGCATTGGACTAATTTGACAGGACTAAATTTCTTACATCCTTTTCTTATGTTCATTGTTAGAAAGAGACATAGTGATATTAAAATTAGTTTAGTTGTGAACAACAGAATCAGGGCAATTGGCTGTTATTTTTACAAGATAAACGCAAACTGATACCATGAAATTCAGTAATAGAATAGGCTACATGACTACTTTTTTTATGATGTCAATCGATCATGTTTTGTGGTGACATCAAATGTATATGTATATGGGACCAATGCAAAAGTCAGAAATGAGAGTCAAAGTCCAGAGCGCCGTAAACGCCCCATACAAATTGATACTCGACCGTGAAGTGAGTATCGCTGTCCTGGAATGTATGGAGGAAACACGTAAATTGTCATTTTGGTCCTCAAAAACTGCGTTTAAGTGAAGTATTACCCTACTGATATGGCGCGTCGTGAATCTTCGTTTGCACAGAAAAGAAAGTATGACCCCGAAGATTAACGAAAGAATGCTTAAAACTTACAATCAACCTTAAATCACTAATATAAGGTTCATAATACAGTGCAGCTGTTAGTTCCGTCTCACTCGCGCGTGAGACCCCTCCACACACATGGCGGCAGCTGCCGAACAATAGCATTTCCCGCGCTTTGAAAATGTATCTTCTGCGCAAGTACATCGGTAAGCCATATCAGTTGGGTACTACCTACTGTACAGTCTTTTATGTTGAATTTAAATCTCATATTGAGTTTTTTTTAATCCTCTTATTTTATTTTATTTAAACTAGAAATATTTAGTAAGTACAAAAGAACATTTTACAATATTTAATGTGTTATACCCTGTTAGTAAACAATATATATTTAATATAACTTATAATACAATAAGTACACAACTATGCTAATATAAGTAATAAAATCTTTATATATAATCCTTCAATTAAAACAAGTTTGGGTGTCCAACCTAAAACAAAAACAAACAAATGAAAATCTTACTGGCAAAGATTTTTGTGAAAAGAAAATAGGTACATAGGTACCGCAACCGGAGCGTGCGTTTAGAAGCCGTCGTGGTGTATCCTAGTCCTTACAAACTCCCATAATAAATAATGAAATAATAACAACAATACCTTGTAATCAGTTGATCGTAGCGGAATGCTCAAAGTCCCCTTTATCTAGATGTGTTTTCGGTTGCTTCGAGGGCTCGTAGAGTAGCATGGACACGCGCTCCGGACTTGTTTTGTTTCTTTGCATGTCTGCAATTGTACAAATGGCCTACTTATATATATCAAACTATAATTTAAAGCATACTATTAGCTCTTAAGTCACACTGATAGCTCCGTAGTCAGACTGATAGCTCCCAAGTCATACTGATAGATTCCAATTATCACTGATAGATCCAAAGCCACACAATTAGCTCCTAAGTCACTATTTGCTACTATGTCACACTAATTGATAGCACCTTATATCACACTGATAGCTCCTCAATCCTAACTAACATTGTAAGCTACCACACTATTAGCTCCTAAGTCACACTAATAGTTCGTAAGTCGCACTATTAGCACCTAAGTCACACCTAATAGCTCGTAAGTCACACTATTAGCACCTAAGTCACACTGATAGCTCATAAGTCACCCTGATAGCTCCTAAGTCACACTGATAGCTCCGAAGTCACACTGATAGCTCCTAAGTCACATTGATAGCTCCTAAGTCACAGTTTTAGCTCCACAGTGAGGTGTAAGTAATACTCACATCGCAAACTAAGTCGTCTTTTGTGGTGCGAGCACAGCTCGAGCTGGCGGCGCACGAGCAGCGAGGCGGAGGCGGGCCGCACGTCCGCCGGCAGACTGTGCGCTTGCGGCGTTATGTCTGAGTACGTGGCTTTGCTTGCGTACTCTACGGAGTGAAGTATTATTTTAGAAATAAAGGGTTTATTAAAAAATGATTAGTCGGTTTTGGAATCATATAATTTTGTGAGAAATTAAAAAAAAACGGCACGGTATAAGATTTAATACTCAGCTCGATTATGACCCGAATATTATTTGGATTATTTTTGAACTCAAAATCTTGCTTTCCCATGCACCTTCCTGAAAATGGCCGTAAAAAATACCTCGCTCTGCCAAAATGATCTCCCTATGCATCTGCGACAACTCAGCATCGTTGACCAGCACCCGGTGCTTCTTCTCATCTGCGACGTCCCAGGTTCGATTCCTGTCGCCCATGTACATGCTCATATCTGGTTTAAGGTCATCCTCTTCAAGAGAAGAGTTCTTGCTTTGAGGTTCTGTCTGAAAGAGGTATTAATTTTGCTTAGAGATGAAATAAAAGGATTTTTCGAAATCCTAAAATAGGGGGAGATACCGCAGGGTGGAATGCTATAGTTCAATATACAATTATACTCTCAATAACATATAGATCTCATGTCAATAATATTATAATAGTTAAAGTTTGGATGTCAGAAGTCTCAATGACCCATAAGTGTATATAGGATGACTGGTAATTAGTAAACGATACTTAGACACATGATTGTACTCATGATGACAAACAACTTTACCAAAGAAATAAATAGGGATAAATAACTAAATTAAATAAAAGCTAATGGTGTATTCTTGTTAGGTATAAATATTATGGGCTCATATGCTAAGTAAATAAAAAAGTTTCTTTGGGAAAGTTGTTTGTTATCATGAGGTCAATCATGTGATCGTTTTCTAATTACCAGTCACCCTATGTAATACACCCAGTAACGGAACCCGTAGTTCTCTTCCATATTATTTTAATTTGAAACGCAGTCGAAACCGCGTCATAAAATAATTTTATAGTCGATTATTTTCAAACATGAATTGAAATCGATTAATTTTGACGTTACATATGAACCTTACCTTGATGTCATGTTTCTTAAAACTAGGACTCGACTGAGGCCTATTCTTGAAATCGATGTGTTGATTAGTACCACTTTTGTTCTTTACAATCGGAGACAACTTCCTAAACTCACTCCTCGGCTCTAGTTCTATTCTCATAGTTTCAGTTACACCAGAGTTATTAGCACGACCAAATAGAGGTGACAGTTTCGGCTTAGCACCGCTAGTCAAATCCGAATCTTCAACACTTTCCAGTGTTATAGTCGAGTCGACACTATTCGGTTTGTGCGTAATCGGTTTGACTACTATGAGACTGTGTTGTAAATCCTTCTTCGTATCTTTTTCTACATTAAAATTGGGATTTTCGAAGCCAGTTTGAGTGGCTATACCGTCACTGACAGAGGTGAATGTCTGTGATGCAGTATTTGACGCTTTATTCAGCATTTTTTTGCGTCTTTCTAATTCGGCATGTATATCAGTTTGTACGCGTAAGTTTATATCGCCGTAACGTCTCACGATGTAGTTTAGGAGCCAATGGTATCCTTTGCGAAGTCCAGGGTCGATTTTTGGCTTTTTAGATTTCTTTTCTATTACGCAAGCAGTGTAGGTCTCGACTAATGTGGGGCATCGATACCTGGAAACGAATTTTAGCAAAGGAGTTTAAATTTTTCGGCAATTTTCTTTGAGAGTTCTCATAAATATACTTACTTATTCACCAACGGTTCGATATCTAACTTTTCAACCACGTCAATGTCGTCTAACGCCCCTGTCTTGTCCTGCTTATTGGCTAGGACTAGAACTGGCTTTCCTGTTAATTATTTGAAAATACCATTGAGGATTTGAAGAATTTTGATGCACAAATTAGTAACGTGTTTGGACTACATTATATTTTGAAAAGATTGTGTTTAAATTTCTAAATTCAATAACAATCTTACTATAGTAGTGGAGTGACGGTCTATTCCAATATGATCGAAAAGGACCAGACGACTATCTCAGATTTTCAATTGTACAGTCAGTACTACGCACTTATATGAACCCTAGACAGTACTTGAACTGACACGGTTGAACATTGTGATAAGCAGCTGGCTTTTAACTATGGATTAGTTTGTAATCGCCCACGATCAATTTAAGGTAAGTGATCATATTATGATGTGACCAAAGGTAGATAAAACCGAAACGTATGTGCTTGGCGACAAATTTTCAATTCGAAGAACTATGGTAGCAGGCTGTTTATAAGTATCGCCTCTTCGTGTTATAGTTTCTTGATGATATTTTCATTCACCGAAATATCAAACTCTTCATAAGATTCGACGCTGTATGACATGCAGTATCTGTATTATTTGGATTGCAAGTGGGAAAAGCGTCGCTGTTGAGGACTTTCTAGGTTGCCAATTTAATGAATTCACTTCCGACTAATCCTTCATTTAAGAATGTCAAAATTAAAATAAGCTTACTAAGTCAAATGAAGGTTAATCTGTTAAATCTATAGTTATTTATATAATATGGATGATCCTTTTTATAAAGAAATAAGGACTACTTTTAATTTTATTTACAAACGTCAAAGGGTATTTCTTAGATTTGTGTTGCACTATAGCAATTAATGCAGAATGTTACATAAAGGTAATTTATTTATAGAGTCCATATAAATATGTTTGCGAAATAGCGATTAAATAAAATGACAGCATTTTCTAGTGAAATGATATGTAGGCGTGTTGATAAGGGAATCTAATTAAAAAATAACAATGTCGCATTATCAACAGAGACTTATCGTTTGTTATATCGGTACGGTTAACGTTAAAAATATTACACAAACGGACACATATCTAAACTAGTGGCATGCTATGATTGTTTGCCATAGTTCAAACCAAAGTACCTATAAGTACCCGAATTGAGAACCGCATAAAAATCAAAATCAAAGGTCACGCCCACGTCTTGCTTTGATCTTTGTATAGAATAAGATAGTGTCTTTCTGCAGGAAATTGTGATACATAATAGAATCTTAATTTATATAAATTAGTTCTCATAGAAACAGGCATGCAAAATTAGTTACTTATATAGTTAGTAATACGAAATAAGTTTGGGAATGAGCGAGTGCGTCTATATGAAAATCAACACCATGGAAGTCTTTGGCCTAATCTTTTACCGATCGACTGCCAAATTCTGAATGGAAGTTTGAATTTGCAAAATAGAAGCCATTCGATTCAGTAGATGGTCGGTTAGTAAGCCCGAATTGCGTTCGCATCCGAACTGTTCTAAACTCCGTTCTACTACCAACCAGCAGTGTTATGTATGATGTTTACCCGAAATGGACATTGCCCTCTCGCATAATTTGTCCCTACAGAGGTCCACTACTGTACCTTACCTTCTGCATCCATATGTCTTTGTGAGGTTGATGAGCAATCTTAATTTAACACAGCACAGACTAGCACAGGACTAAAGTCATGAGCGAAAGAGAGTAAAGAAGACGACTGGTGGACCAATCACCTGCACGCGTTCAGGGGAGACCCTCAGGTGCTACGCACTCAGCAAACACAAAAAAAAATACTAATACGCATTCAAGGCAGGTCTTTAAAACAGTGCCGGTACCTTGAACCTACACTATCGAAATACCTATCTCAACTCTTTATCATTTAATTTAGAGGATCATCAGCTCGAAGATCATCTTTTATTTGGCTTGGATCATTGTATCATACAAAAAATATCATGAAATTGTGTGGGTAGTTTAAGGTTTATTTCAAAAATCGACTAAAATCTCATTTGACCAATACCCCAACCCTATTCGTCGCCATGACACCAAATTACAAAAATACAACGTACCTACATGGTACCTATACGAAAATTAAAAACACATCACCTGATATTTTGTCGTGCGATAATACCTCTTCAAGAACCGCTTTGCACTCGTCCAACCGTGAAAAATCACTTGAATCGATAACGAATATCACACCATGCACCTCGCTGTAATATTGCGACCATATTTGACGGAAATGCGGCCCTCCGCCCAAATCGTAAATTGTTACCGGCGTATCTTTGTGTATAAGGTTAACCGCTTTAAAACCGACTGTGGGTAGCACTTTCTCATCTTTTTCTCCCGCTAGATTATTAACAGTTTTCGTTTTTCCCGCGTTATCCAAACCTATTAGTATCAAAACGATGTGACGACGCACGTTACGGCGGCGGAAAACACACGCCCAACAATTACCCATAGTTTTTACGCACTTATTAATATAATTACACTAAAAATCACTTTTCTTCATCACAATACATTAGAGCAACTTTGAATTTGTCGCCAGTGGCCATTTGTAAACAAAAAAAGTTTTGTTGACATTTCAGTTGCCAATGGCAATTTTTTTATTATGATGTGGCCAGTGTCAAAAGAGTTTCCACTTTTTTATTCAGAAAGTATTTTGTTCAGAAAGATCATTTTCACACGAGTTTGTGTTTATTGTTTGGGAACTAGACTGAATCAAGCACAAACTTGCTAAATACTGACTTCGTTTTAATAAATAACTTATAATTACGTGTTTATCAAGGTTACAGGTGTTATAACTTTATCATTTAGGTATGAATGTTTGAACGTAGGCCAAAGGTCACAGCTGTTTTATTTCGTTGGCAGACATGTTATCAGGAAAAAATAAAACATGCATATAAAAATACATAATTGGACATATATTTCTGAAAAAAAAATAAGATCCAGAATAAACATAGGTACAATTTCGACGTAACTTTATTTACAAAGCTCAAAGTGATTCAGTAAATAAATAGTAAAATGCGCGCCAATTAAATTCACCCGCCATTTTGTTCAGGGTTGCCAGTGATGGAAAAAATGTGCTGATTAACTGAATCTGACGATGATTGTGTCGCCAGTTTTTATGGAGTAATATGCGAGATCTTTCATGACGTTGTCTAG
Source organism: Polyploca ridens (assembly GCA_951394255.1). Taxonomy (NCBI): domain Eukaryota; kingdom Metazoa; phylum Arthropoda; class Insecta; order Lepidoptera; family Drepanidae; genus Polyploca; species Polyploca ridens. The sequence continues at coordinate 8,284,793 of OX596269.1, read as the reverse complement.
GAATATTTCTGCGCCTTGCATTTGTTCGTCGAGTATATGCAGCGTGGGTGTCCCAGTGTGGCCAGCTCTTGCGAATAATCTCTGCGCCAGTGTTACCAATTTTTGTACGGCCATTGTGGAGGGGAATTTCTTTTTGAATGATTTGCCATTTTCGTCTCGGAGTATGATTTCAAGCAGTTGTGATGTGAGGGTGGTTATTTTCGGTTGTTTCACTAGCAGGCTGTCGTCGGGGATACCGTATTCTGTAAATGATATAGCTAATTTTAGATTCAGTGGTGCGTGCACCTTTTTTCGAGCAAGGGGGCAGGTTGATTCACCAATGGAAGAAAACATCGTGAGGAAGCTTCATCACTTTTTCTTCTACAGCTTCATATTACTTTGACTACCTGATGTGGATAAATTCGGTGACCACTGAAGGCTTTGCGTGGTTAACTTTTGTATGTATTTAAGGAGCAAGAACAGTAAGGGCGTATATTGAGGTGTTGACGATTAACTTTTACTTGCATTATATCTGAAGAATTTTTTTCAGACTTAATTACTGTTTTTATTACCTGTTTTAGGGTAACTCTAGATTGTTGCCAGTAAAAAAATACTTTTCGTTACACAGACGAAAGAAATTACACTAAGTACATACAGTATGTGATTTAGATGTGGGAACTTCAACCCTGAAAATTTTAATTAAAATATCCCTCGCAAAGATGCAAACATGAATGTTTATATTTACAAGTAAAAATGTACACTTTTCAAAGGGTAGCCGAATTATCAGAGCATATTTTACCCATCAATATGAACAACTTTAACTATGAAACCAACTCAGAAATTTCGAAAATTAAATACAATTTTTCTTACATTTTAATCAAACAGCATTTTGACCTTTAGAAAATATATGTTTTTCGATTTCAGCGTATGATAAAAGTTGGTCATAACGATGACTAAAATAGGCTCTGATATTTGGCTACACTATGATAATTATGTCGGGAACTTGCAGTGACGTTGCGTTTCCATTTTTATTTTCATAAATACGTGTATTTTGAGTTTTATTGCATATTATTGGTGGTATTTTAACCAATAAATATCAATCCATGTGCACCAGTGAAGTGAAATGAAATGAATTATGTGTATCGTGACTTTTCAAGTTGTCTCAAAAAGTCCGTGAAGAGTTTTAGTACCACCATTGTAGTAAAACATGACTTTTACGGACGGAGGGCTATAATATAACTCGACACTGGCAGTAATAAGTCCTAATTTGGATTTGTTTACCAAACTTAAAACTAAGAAGATGCTAGTATAAACCTACTCTGAATCAACTCCTGGAATCTGCAGTGTTCAATACGGAACAGCATTTTGGCTGTGGAATCCTGAGAGAGTTTCCACTCGGCGCCGTATCGCTTCATATAATCGTATTCGGCCCCACGACGCAGTTCCGGTGTTATTGTCGACCCGTTCAGTTCCTGAAAATACACGTCAGTCATTTAATCAGTTCAAGTAATAATATTAAATAAATAATATTCAATGACATTCCTCACACATGGCCATCTGATCCCAAACTAAGCAGAGCTTGTACTATAGAAACCAGATAACTAATACACAAATGAATGTCCTGGGTGGGAATCGAACCCACGACCTGTGGCGTGCAATGTGTAATCTTAACCAACCATCAACTGTCTCGTCATAATCAGTACTCATCTTCACCCAAAGTCATCAGTAACTATGGGTGTCCCACAAGGTTCCATCCTCGGACCTTTTCTTTTTCTCATTTATACCAACGACTTACCATATCTTGTAGAAAAAATAACATGAGATAGTATTGTTTGCTGATGACACTTCACTTCTTTACAAAGTGAATAGACATGATTTTAATTCTGACGATGTGAACAATGCTCTTTTTGTAGTCGTTGATTGGTCTTACTATTAATAATTTATTCCTCAATGAGAAAAAACAAAATGTATCAGATTCAGTCTACACATTGTGAGACATTCGGACACAAATATTGTAATATAAGGAGAAAAACTGAATCTTGCTGAATGAAACAACTGTATTCTTACTAAAAATTTGGGTACTAAATTTTGGGTGGCTTACCACTTCACTTATTATCTTATAGAATAAGTTTCTGTTAAAAATGTCATCTTTAATATAAGCTTTTTTTGGTAACTGGACTTTTTGTTGACTGTACTTGCATTGTCTTCCAATATACTAATGTATACCAAATATCAAGTCAATCTGACCACTGGAAGTGGGTGAAATTTGACTTGCAAAATTTGACCCGAACATACATTGAAAGTTTAAAGCTTAAAAAAATGCGAATCGAACCCACATCCCGTGGCGTGACAACCGACATATAATATAGTATGTACATACCTGTAGAGTGCCAATTTTCGCGATAACCATTTGTGATCCGGTGTCGTAGTCCTCAGTGGTCTGTATGGGGTTTTTCAGGAAGTACAGTTTCTTGAGACGGTGCAGTTTGTTCAGCTCGCTCATAGATCGCCACTGGAAATGTACAAACATAGTTTTACAACTAACTTAACTAAATTAAAGCCATTCAATTATTACGTAAGCAGAATTCTAGTAATTTGTAACCCCCCCACCCCCCTTGTCAGCAAAAATAAGCAAGCTCCTATGCTTGTTTCTATTAACTTGTTCTAGGACTGTTCACCATATTCTCACCATGGTAAGCTATGATGTAATAGCAATATCAATAATTTTGGGGAACTCTCTGAAAATATAGACAAGTAGGGTTGCCATATGTGTTAAAATCAGAATCTACAGAATTTTACAGAAAAACTAAATATATAAATATTGCTAACAAATCAATAAAAAATCACAAAGATAAAGCGCGTCAAAGTTCGGGAGTCGTTTATGAGTCGTGTCGTGACGTCACTTGTTTGTGACCATGGCGTGACGTCACGCGGAACTTCTACACGCCATATCTTCGTAATTTTTTGTCTGATTGACAAAATAAAAAATACGTGTCTAATATTTTTTGATAATGTAAATGAGGGATTAAATATAATTTTTCAGGACATTGTTTAAGTATGCTTAAAACTTAAACTTACATCATTAATTTTATTCCTATTCAAAAACAGCACCTCCAAATGCTCAAAGACATCAACTTTCTCAGACTCATCGTTAAACCGTATCGCTTCAATTTGACACTCGTTCAAACTCAGCACTTTTAGATTCTTCAGTCGTCCCAAATTCATCACTTCCATCCACATTTGTATGGGGTTACCATCTAACCGTAATATAGTTAACGTATTCATTGTAAATCTTGGTGGAGATATAGTTTTTATTCTGTTAAACGCTGCGATGATTTCATTTATGTTTGGCCAGAGGTGCGAGAGTGATAGAATGTCATTCCATTCGTAATCGCACACGGAAATGTTGAGTTTCTCAAGGTTTGCAAAGTTGATTGATAGTTGAGCGAGTGTTTCTTCTGGCATGTCTATTGCCATACGGTTTTTGCTGGAAAGAAAATTTAGTTTTGTATTCTTAGTTTGGGATCAGAAGTTTGTTATGGAGGTGCGAGGTGGATGAAACCTCCATTTAAAAGGGAAGATTTTCCGCCAGGATGGGTCATGGTGCCTGGGGACCGCAGTCCATCAGTGTTGCCAGATCAGATTTTTTTAAATCCGAGTCGGCACTCAAAAATCTGTAGCAATACTACAATTCCAGATTGTCTCTATAAAAATCCGTAGATCTACAGAAATTTTATAAAGGTCATTCAGTTCAAACAGTTTTGCATATTCCATAAAATTGATACTCAGTTTGATTTATATATTGTGCTTCTTTAGTGTGCAATTCAGTATATTTGGTTCTAGTTTGAATTATTTTGTTCGAATAGAGGGAATTAATAGTTAGGGCATTAAATACATGTCTATTAATATTAGCAAGTGACGCAAAATGATAATCACCCTCATTGAGCGGTGACACGTTGGTAATGATATTAATTCAATAAACTTGGAAACAATTTATTTTGTGCTGAAACTTTTATATAGTCTTCACTTTCAGATACCTTTCCGTTATGTTGTATTTCTACAAGCTCAAGTACATACCTGACATCCAATTCCCTCAAGTCAGGCAGCTGTGCGGACAACTGTATAACCTCACGCCAGTTGTTGAACAGATTGCGTGAGACGTCGATACTGCGCACGTTGGGGCAAAGCGAAGCAACGTCTCCAGCTTTAACTACGCACTGGTCGTGAACGCACACTTCTAGGAGACGGTCGAATTTCCTGTGGAAGATGTTTTGAGTCGTTACTTTACACCTAGAAACTCAAAATTGAAAAATAAAAACAGGTTGCAAAGTACACTAAAAAGAATGAAATAACTCTTGTCTGACACTATTTTGAAGTCAGTGAAATATTTTGCTATAGAACACGTCATGCTCTTTCGCTGACTTCAAAACAGTGTCAGATAAGAGTAATATCATACTTTTTAATGTAGTTTGAAGGCGGTAAAATTTTTTATTAACCAGAATTCTATTATATTTTTATGGAAGAAAACCACCGCGCACAGTGAGTTCCGACGCATTCAATTATGATGCCAGTTCACAATATGACGGTTTGACATAGATATATTACAAACTATCGAAAATTTATATGTTATATTGTAAGCAGTATGGTACAGTTCTCGACAGAAAAGTTAAAAACTCACTGTTTCTGGTGTATCTTCTCAAAGCCAACCATCTCAATAAACGGGGCTCCCATCTCTCTCTTCCACTCATTGATCACAGTCCTGCGGTGAGCAGCCACTGTCTCATCCTGAAACATCAAGCAGTTCAAAGGTTACACGGGAATGTTTGGACTCTTGGACATTTGGAATAACTTCAGTAGCTTTTCAGGCAATGATATCTCAGTGGTAGTGATGTCGGATGCCAAGAAAAAGGTTAGGGGTTTGAATCCTACAATGAGCCTGGGCTTTTGGTGAAGGAAAACATTGTTAGGAAACCATAGCTCGGTGGTAGGGTACTTTGTAGTACCCACCTGGCTGGCTACCACCCTCAAGTTGAAAATCTGTCACCAAGCATCTATCGGTGTTTTGACAGATTCACTTGAGAGCCAGTTCCTTCTAGGCTGTGTTACAATCTATGGCCACGTCATCACTTACCATGGTGAGATTGTGGTCAAATAGGGGCCTATACACAGTAAATAATTGGACTGTTTTACAAAAACCTTAAACTGACTTCAAAGTACACTAAGAAGTAATCAAATCCTGATCTGATGACAATGGGACCAAAGGGGAAGCGTACCCTTTCAAATGAAAAAAGAATTTTCCAAATCGGTTAATAAATCGCACCCTTCCTGGAAGAATGTTGTAAGTGAAAAGTAACAACTTTTCAGGAGCATAAAAAAACTCTTCTAAAAATTTATCAACATTATTAAAAATATGTAGTATACATCAAATGATAGCTAAAACTACCTGTGAGGGGCCTACGTATTTATATTTAAAATTTACTCAATGTGTATTGAGAAAAACCTAAAAAGGAGCATTGCGTAATTATTCTTCGAAACATATTAAACATTGATGGAGTAATTATGAATATTGCATTGTTAACATGTTATGGAAGTCTCGCTGTTCGGTATTATTGCAGATAACTCTTTATTTGAATTCTGATTTAGTAGTGCATTCAATGTGTAAGTGTCCTTTACATAGGTTTTCCTCGAGCTACTCGTTTGTGTAAATAATGTATGAATTGTTATATAATATAATGTGGATAAAAGTTTCGTGGATAAAGTAAGCAACTAGACTTGCACTACGATACCCACCAATTAAATTAGTTCAAAATGTATGTAAGTATGAATATGCTATTAGTCATATGGAACTTTAGTGAATAATTAAGTCGGTTAAAAATAGCGATGACCCCCATAAGTCGTGCACCATCTACACGGCACACAACTTTCTCAGTACTAGAGTGGTGTTGAATTACCAAACACTTGATGAACTGGTATCTTCTACAGGATTAACTCTTATAAAATCAAATTAGACAATTGGACAAGGACTAATTAAGGCCAGGTCTAAGCTCAAATCTCAAAAATGGGTTTTTTTGAGAGTCGAGTATGACGTAACGCAATGAAATACCTAACACAAAAAAATACTGTGGACAGAAGAGGGTTTTGAGAAAAATGTTAACCGAATAGAATATTAAAAAGTGCTTTGATATTCCCAATAAAAAATTCGTAAGTTACGTCTAAAAAAATGTTTCGCGTCGAAATTCTCCGTATTTTCAGCGATGACAACAATTTTATTTTTAAGAATATATAAGATACAGCATTATATTAGAATGTTAACCGGACACTTATTCAGAACGAGTGCTGTCAAAATCGTAGTCAGTCCGCGCCTTAACTTCAAAAGACTCATCATAGCTGATGTGGAAAACCAAGCTGCATGTACTCTTATTCTGATCAATATTATAAATGTGAATTGTAAGGATGTGATTTGTGAACAAAAATACCTACTGAACAGATATGGATGAATTTACTGAACTGATATGATCCCTCTGGAACGCAAGTGAAACCACAGGGGACAGCTAGTAATATTATAACTAAAGATGTTTGTTCCTCTTTCATACAAAAACTACTGAACAGATTTGGATTAAATTTGGCACATGAATAAGTTATACTGTGGAATAACAGTTATGATACTTTTAAAAATAATACAACTAGGTTCTAAAAACTTCTCATGATCAATAAAACATTATAATTCACAAATAATAAGTATAAAAAGGCATAGAATTATTGATTGTGGAAAATCATAAGTCCACTGTCCAGCTGAAAAATAGTTAACAATTTAATTTATAATTCTTGAAACGGTATACCAAACAAAAACAACATTACTACCTACAATCAACAACTTTAACTCACTCAATGCCATTGTGTGGGTGGCATGACCTAATCTAAGTTTCACTTTACATCAACCACTTATTCATACAAAAAACACATTATAAAGCTTCAGTTTTACCTCTCTATCTCCATAATACATTCTGATAGCATCAGCACAGGTCCTGAAGGGAGAAATCTTGTTCGGGCGTATGAAAGACCCTGCACCAGGTTTAGAGGTCTTAAAGTATGAGATATCGTCAAGGGAGCCGTCGTGCTTCCCCCGAGCTGGGTCATCCCACTCTACACCATACCAAATACCCTTGTACCCTTGCACTTCACCAATATACTTCACTGTACCGAAATCATCACAACATTTTACACGACTCCCAATAAACACATGAAACTCGTTATCCTCGGTACCGTTGTGACTGTCCATGGTACCATTGCAAAATTTTGGTATTAAATTAACAGGCATTGCGCCCACCATTATTTTTGATGATTTCGAAAATGGAATTCTTTAGTGAAATAATATCAGGCTGATTTTATTGTTTTTCACGAACTATTTTCAAACTGTCAGTTGTCAAATTGGTTTTGGGTTGGGATTGTTACTAATAAAATTGAGAATTTAGTCGATATTAAAACCGAATTAGACGAGTATATTTTTGCTGGAATATTATTTAGCTAATTTAGTGTGTATTTAGTCAAACCAAAAATTTAAGATACTTTTGAACATGAACTATTGAAATTGTGTGCATTGAATGAACACAATTCAATATTGCTAACTCGTTCGTGCTACAATCTGAGTTTGTGTTGCCGTCTCTGTCTGTTCCTTGTCAATAATGCAGGCCCGGGGGCCTGGGGGCCTATCTATATATTTATGGGGTGCAAACCGGGGCACCTGTCCCAAGCGGCAGTTTCAGGGGGCGCCAAAATCATTCTGCTCCAGTTCGAAAAAATCATAGATCCAGCTGCAATTATGCCCATAGAATATGATTATTCAACTAAATAAATATCATGACAGTAACAGAAAGTAACAAAGTCAGGTAACAATGCCGATGAATTTATGATCATCTAGCTAGGTTATCCTCATCAAACATTTTACTGACGAGATTTTTCGTGAAAGTAAATTATATTGTTTCTCTAAAGCAATATAAATGAAAATCTTTTTTGGAAAGAATTTGGAATCCCGACATAATTTAATTTTGTATAAACATATAAAATCGTTAGAGTCGAACTGATTGAGAATAAAATCGACTACAAAAGCTGAACATCACTATCAAAATGCATTGGTCCTGCCACATTCAAAAACTCGCCAGTGCTGCCAGGGATCTATGAGTCACATATGTTTCACCATAGACTCATTACTACCTTTCAAGAGATGGCGTTACTAATCACGTTGTACATACGGTGATTGGTGAAGAGTGTGTAGATATTATCCGACCGAGTATGGGATTCGGAAAAGGAGGAAAAATTAAAATTACAGTTCCATTTTGCACAAGGATTTTTTATACTACATAAAGTTTTGCACTCATTGCCACTCATTTGCCACTAAATCTATCATAATAAGCGTTGATAAAAGTATTCTTAACGTTAATCGGACAGCTACCAACGGAAGTAAAATTAAACTCAGTAGCGCCATTCGGACTGCAAAGTACTAGAAGTTGTGACCGCCCGGTTCAATGATCCATTTATTTTCATTCGTTGTCTCGGTGCGGCGCTAGCGTCATCTCGTTTACGCACCTTTCCGAAATCGGGAATCGGGACGAAAAAAGTATTTCCTTTTTTTGACAAAAATGGCTACCGACCGGAGTGTCCCAGACGTCTACGCGAGTCGATAATACGGAAATGTCCGTTTGTGTATGTGAAAATATGCAGTTTATAAGTGAACAATTGTTTCGTGCTGTGCAGTAGTGCATACGGATTGATCTCGACAAAGGATACGAGCGACAAAATGAGGTATGTATAGCGAGTTCATCGCTCCACCGAGCGAGCTTTAGTTAGCAAAACAAATAAATAATTATACCGTTCATCAAGCACGCGTCGATCTATTTACGTACTAAGAATATTTACTGCTGCGGGAAGCTCTTTTTTTCTCGACCCTATGCGTTTTTTGACCGACATAACAACGTAAACATACGGAGCGCGGTCGTTACAGTCCATCGATTACTTCATTACGATCGTAATTAAACCTATTTATGAATGACATAGTAATCGGAGGCTGTAAAAACGTGTGCATAAAGCCTTCGTTAACATGTTTGAAAAAAGAACACAATCGTTTGCGAATGTTATCGATTTTTACACTGCGTTGTTATTTAGCCCCCACACGTTGGATTTTTCGTATTATTTTCTTGGTTCCTTTCACTATTATGTGGGGAAATGTTGACCTTGTGCGAGATTCTATGGCAATTTGTTAAATTGGGGCACGTACCGTCCTGTATAGTACGTAAATACCATTATGCGTAATGTTTCGGCGAACAGGGGTGGTTAGGGACCCCCTACTGGGGTGTTACGGTTAATATCGTTAGTGCATGTGACTAATAAATAAACTCCACCCTTCAATACACCATGAGTTGTCTTACCTTATATAATGTTATGTATAATTCCAATAATTGCTATGTATCTGAGATAAGTTATCAACGAGATAAGTCTGTAATGTTAACAATTACATATAAATCAAGTTGATTGTAGGTAAATGAACCTCTTTTATAAAACTGAGTCATAATACATTGCCGGAAAAATGTTTATGAAAACAATTTATCAATAAAAAGCTTTCAGCACTGTCTCAGATGATTTATCAGACTTGTTCTATAATTATCTAGGAAATTTATCTGAGATATTCCGACTATAAATTATTTATTAGCAAGGAGTGCAGTAAGAGGTATAAAATTGTAAAAAATCTAGCATTGGTGGGGGTCAGGCATGAGAATAATAAATAAGAAAAGTTTATTGGCTCAGATTTGTATAGAATAGAATAGAATATTTATTTGTTGAACACAGGTTATTATAAAAAAAAAGATGTTACAAAATGTCAGCGTTGGTACTTTCTATGTTCTGCCGTTAGGCGTACAAATTCTTAATATGATCAAATTAAAATGGCAATAAAATCATCACTACTTAACTCCCTTTGGTTACAGAGCAATGATATATACTCTTAAACCTTTCTCAAGGAACCATTTCGATACCTGCAGAAACATCAAAATTCATGTAGTTTAAGCTAAGTTACAAATGTTTTAATATCCGGGCTACAGGGGCCACAAATGTGAGTAAGCAAAAATGACAAAAGAAATTACCTTCCATTTGGTTTCGCCGCAGTCAGATCCCCCAAATAATTAGGTAAAGGGCCCGGCTAGGGCATGCTATGTCACTAGGGTAGGTGTAAAATATTATATAGGTATACTAAAACAAAATCTCAATCAAAATCAAACAAACAAAAACTTTTTATCAATATAAAAAGTTTTTGTTTTGTATAAAAAGTTTCTTTATTAACACACTGTTCCCCGGGGTTTTATCCGCATTTCCGGGATAAAAAGTACCCTATAATACTCGGGGATAATGTAGCTTCCTATTAGTGAAAGATTTTTTAAATCCTACTGGTAGTTCCAGAGATTAGCCGGTTTAAACAAACAAACAACTTTTCCGCTTTATTATTACACATAACAATAGATCTCTTTTATTTCATCACATAAAAAGTCCCACTTCCCAAGAAATAACTATTATTATTATAATACATGCAATATTGATTCACTCAGCTCCATAATGGCTGAATACCTACCTAGATTTGGATTAAATTTGGTACCTAGGTATAACAATATCTACAATGCAGGTAACACTGAGCAGGAGTTAGTATCTATTAATTAATAAAAACCCTTTTATACACATAAAAGGTGACTTAAACAATTAAATCTAATGATGTAATTATAATACTCTATTGCGAGTTCATTTACAACTATTTTAACCATAATTTTAACCCATTGGCTCGCTGATGGGATGCAATTCCAATAACAACATAAGAAATAGGAAAATAGATATCCAGGAACCAATTAATAATGTAGTTTGTTGTACAGTTTTGTTATTCTATGCAAATACCTCTCAATATAGTTTCATTAGCAATTAGTAATTACCTCATGGATTTAAGTATGTACATGCATTTAGAATATGAAAATTTATTAATATAATCATATGGTGACGACTAACACTGTTATTCATAATCGCTTTTTAACTAAATCATTGTAATAGCGTGCCCCGTCTCACTCTTTCGATCACCAAATGTCATGTGTCAGATAAAGACTTCGGAATTTTAGCTAATCAATGTTTGATAACTTTATTATGAATAAGGGGGATAGTGTTTTAGTTCAGTGTTTACTAACATAGGTTTAAATGTTTTACAATAACATTTATGTTAGTTAGTAAAGGTATATATCTATGGGCCACTGGTACCTAGCCTGAAATAAAAATATGGAAAATATGGCTAATACAAAAAGTAGCCAATCACTTTACTACCATGTCACTTTTCAATTCATACTACTATGTCACTTGTCCATTCACTGGTTTCTTACAAACTATCAAGAGAAAGCAAACACATTGATTTATTATTTAAGGGTAGTAAACTGATCATCAAATATTATTATTGACTTTACCTACAAAAAACCTGCTCACATTTCGATATATTCCATATTGACAAAATAAAGGTAATTGGGTCATTTAAAATACTTAGTATCCATTAATCATAACCACATTATTAGCTTAATATGGGAATCATCATATTGTTATTAACCTATGTTATTCATCACTAAAATTCCACTTCAACTTTATTTTAACCGCTCAGGGGAATTAATTTAGAATAATGGAAACCCTTTTGGAAAATATTTGGAAACTGTGTGCAAAATTTCCAGTTTCTGGACCCTGGGGTTTGGGATGTGCATTAATATGTCAGTAATTTTCTCCTTTTAAACAGGCCTTATAGTTATCAGATGAAATATTTTTTTTCAGTACCGTCTGTCAGAATTGCGAAGTTTAGCAAATGTTTAGAATTTTGAAAATACATATCTACGGGGCCCGTCATCAATCACCTATATCTGACTTGATATCTGACTTAAACGGGCCTAATAGTTATCAGAAAATATTTAAAGAATTTTTTTTTTCAGTAGTCTGTCAATATTGCGAAAATTTTTGTAAATGCTTAGAATTTTAAAAATACATATTGGGCCCGTCATTAATCACCCGTATTCTACTTTATGTCGACTTCTTGGACAACCTGTGTATACACATAGATAAGTCTTATGTAAATACATATACTTCGAATCATTCATCAAACATTTATTTATGCTTTCTTCAGTTAGTATATGGTTTTAGTGATGTAGGTATAATTAATAATTTCAATTGAATTACACATTAAGTAGGTATATAATTATTATAAAAATAACAAGGGGCCTTTTTTTTCTGATTCATTTAATAGCTTTTTTGACAATCCTTGCCCTTTTCAAAACAATTTTTTTTGCGTTTTTATTTTAAAACACAAAAGTACTGATCTCGTATGCCAATACCTAAGTGCATACATATTTTCAGAATTGATAATACCTATAATTACACTGCTTGAGTTAAAAATAGATTTTTATACTGACTCACTGTCAGCTTGTGGTAACAAACACTCAAATACGTAAACAAAGTGATATTTTTTGTCACAAGCACAAATCAGTACCGATTTCAAATTGATAAATTGTCATGTAATGCATATACCATCCATCACAGATAATGATATCCATTATAATATCAGATAATATTTGACTTCTCGATAATTTATTTGAAATATTTTCGTCGTTTTTTTTTTTCCAAAAACTGACTATGTACATAATTATCATTATTGAACTTGCTCACAAAATTTCACGAGAATGTACAGCAGGGCTATTTTAAAACGCTCGGATTCGATATCGGAAACGGATTCAAAAACTACCAATGCGATTATTCCGCAATTGCTTTTTTAATTTCCGAATTTGAATATTTTTGATGTTTCTTTATGGAAATATCAATTCGATTCATCGAAAAGTTTTCGGAAATTAAAATAGCAATTGCTGAAATTCGCTTCGGAAATTTTTGAATCCGTTTCCGATATCGAATCCGACGTTTTAAAATAGCCCTGCAGGAGTACATCTGGACATCCGAACATACCAAAGCGTTTTTGTTCAAGCCGGGTCGCTACGGTAACCGCTTCCCATCAGGCGGGCCGTGTTTGTTTGCTTAGTGGTATAAAAAAGTAGTTCCGGAGATCACCCCCTACATCCTAACTAACAAACAAACCCTCTTTATGAGTGAGATGAGATGTGTCTTGCTCTTTTGTTTGATTGACAAGTTCCTTCTCTTTGGTTATACCACATACCAAAGATTTTCATATAGGCATCGTGCCCCTACCCACGATGCCTATATGATTTAAATTCTTTGCCACATACATTCCTAGTATTGGTATTGAAGTATCTTACAAACAGTATGTCCCATTGTAACGAGCTAAAGTAACGCAACCAGTGACCTTGGTTGGTAAGGCTCGAACAGCCTAGCACCTATGTCACCATCCGGCTCTTCTTAATTTAAATATTTAATTTAAACCGTAAACCGTAGCGTCTATGGTTGACATACATACCTACCGATTGACAAGTTGCGTTTACTCGCGTCACTCGCGTGCTGCTCTCAGTAAGAACCATAGATTTAGAATTTTCTACTACTTCATCTAAGGCAGTGTTTTTCAATCTTATTGATGTCGCGACCCCCTTACAGGTTGAAAAATTCTGGCGACCCCCTTGTCAGACAGACAAAGAATTTATAAATTAAAAGACTACGATAATGAATTTGTTTATTTTGATACCTTTACTTATTAGTCTGCAAGAAGCCGCGACAGGTTTGCAACTAAGTAAGAGGTAAGTTGGACGCCCGCTTGCGCGAAATCTACTTTGCCTTTTTCCTTCTGCCTAAGGTTTCGCGACCCACAGATTGAAAAACACTGATCTAAGGTAAGAACTCTTTCTTACGCAGGGTCTCTAACTCATAAAAGGAATTTGTAACAGACTAAACTTAGATAGGTATTTTATGTAATATGTGATGTGAACCCAATTTTGAATAGGTATAGGTAATTAGAAATTCGACATTTATACATATTTTTCAGAGGAGTCTTAAACAATTTTTTTACTTAACCTGTGTGTTGTGGTGTCGTGTCATTGCGATGTCGGAAATAAAATCAATTTTGTCAAGCATTACCTAATTATTACATATCTAGATATATTTTAAGGCGATGATAGCTCAGTGGTAGTGACGTCGGATACCGAGACGAAAATCCCGGGTTCGAATCCTACAGTGAGCTTTCGGTGAAGGAAAACATCGTGAGGAAACCATAGCACGGTGTTAGGGTACTTTGTAGTACCCATCTGGCTGGCTACCACCATCAAGTTGAAAATCTGTCGCCAAGCATCTAGGTGTGTTCCGTCAGCTGCACTTGAGAGCCAGTTTCTTCTAGGCTTTGTGTGTGCACCACTTTCGGCCACATTATCACTTACCATGGTGAGATTGTGGTCAAACACAGGCACAGGCATTATATGTACAGAATCCTAATAGAGTGGCCTGCCTGACTCGCATTTGGGCAGATTTTGTCTTATATGTTTTGTCTCGACAACTCTCTTAAAGTTACTTAGTCAGCCTTGTCAGACATCAGTAGATGTAGTTCATTATGGCTCCTTATGATCCTTTAAAGTTCTTACGCTGAAATGAACCCTGAAGAGTACTGATTGGGCCTATTCTTGACTACGTTCATAATCCTTGTTACCAAGCTACTTTTTTAAATCGCCTGACCACCTGTCATTTTGTCGATAAGAAAACCGGTACTAAGGCGGTGGACCGTTAAATTTATTTTAGTTAACATCTGCGTCTTTGATTCTAGATTACATTGACGGACATTGAATTAATACTTGCCTACGTAATCTAATCAAATATACAGCTGATCAGTTTGTTTGAACGCGTTAATCTCTGGAACAAACAGCCCGATTCAAAAAATTCTTTCACTGATACGAAGCTGTATTGACTTCTGCTGTCATCCCGGGATCGCAGGTGAAGCCGCGGGAAACAGCTAGTAAAAAAAAAATAGTCTTGGTGTATGAAACATAAACTTTTTCTATTGGTAATTAGGAAATGATTTTAAAGGAGATGGTAACTATGGGGTAGCACTGACGTTGAGTTTGTTTTTAGGGTTCCGTATCCAAACGGGACCCTATTACTAAGACTCCGCTGTCCGTCCGTCCGTCCGTCCGTCTACCTGTCAGTGGGCTGTTACTAGCTAGACAGCTGAATTTTTTACAGTATATGTATTTCTATTGCCGCTATAACAACAAATAATAATAAAAATGAAATAAAATTTAAAATTAAAGGGATCCCCATACAAGAAAGCCTTTTTTGGCGTTTTTTTGTTTCATACAAAGTTGAGTTAGTTAATATTGTACGGAACCCTCCGTGTGCGAGTCTGACTCGCACTTGGCCGGTTTTTTGTTTTTGTAAAGGCTGGCACATGGTCACAGAATATTCAATAGTACTACGTACAGAAAACCCACTTCGAAAACGACATTTAAATAAAAAGCGACTCTTGGAACGATGTAATAAGGCGCAATCCAGCTCGCGCAGCGCTGCGCGCCTAAAATTATATTCACCTACAACTTCCCTCTCTTTCTATCGTATAACTCTATCCTGTATGACGCGGCACGTCTTACGGTAGGGTTGTCTAATGACGGATTATGAATCTTCAGTATTTCCTTATCGGTTATGTATGTACCTATTACTATTCTCCTTTCGTGAATAATGACATTTTAAATATCCTAGCTAACTAGTATTACAGAAAGTTACTTTTAAATGTCTGCATATTTTAATCTAAGTTTTAGGCCTATACTGATACTTTGTATACTGAATGTGTATTCTGTCTACGAAACTAAATACAACTATTTTGGGGAAGGGTTTTAGTAACAAACATGCATATAAAATCTGGAATAACTGACGACGGGACAAGAAACGGCACGACTACCTAGTCCAGGGCCGTCAGCCGAAATTCACAACGTTTGTTATTAATAATCTTCAAGTTTGTTATATAAAAAATAATAAAGTTAAATAATTATTTAAAAAAGGATATACTGAGTAAGTAATAACAATTAGAATTGTTGAATTTTTCTGAATATTATTCTACTGATTTTTTAAATAGTGGTTTGTTAAATCTTAGTTATTCTAAAAAGGTAGAAGTAAAATCTACACTAATGTATATTCATTAGTGTATAATAATACTAGTATTATAAAAACGTAACATTGGTTTGTTTGTATATTTGAAGAGGGAACACTCTCTATTCTGGAAATACAAACAGTTTCTAAAAAAAAATCAATATCGGTTTATAAACGACGAAGTTATCCGCGAACACACATAAAAAAATAATATTTACGGTCGAATTGAGAAGCCTCCTCCTTTTTTTGAAGTCGGTTAAAAATAAGTCACATGAGTTGTTGAGGTCTCAGTGGCCCGTTTAGACAAGAGGGTGTCTCTTCTGGTCGCACTATAGGTATTTGTCTCTTTTTGACACACTGGTATGCTATCAAAACGGGCCTGTTAGATCTTGCCGATCTTAATAAAGTCAGAAAGGACATTAGGACAATACAATGAAACAACAACAAAAAATCTAGTACTATGAAAACAACGATACCAACACAAAATAGTTTTAAAATAAGAACAATAAACATTTTACCCCTTACTCATAAAACGTTATTTAACTAAGAAGCTGATTAAGTGGTCACCTAAATAACGTCAAATTGTTCGACAATGACAGCAAGCTAACGTTATTTATTTGACCATTTATTCAGTAGATTTAGTTAAATAGGGTTTATGAGTAAGGCCGTTAATATAAGTACGTAGGTATTTATACCCACACGCGTCATTCGCTGCGGGCGCGTTGCAACCGACTAGCGTTTGTCCGGTAGACCGTTTGGCGCGAAATCGTACCTAAACATGGGAGTGAGACAGGCCTGACATGGTAAGTGATGATGTGGCCGAAGGTGGTGCACACAATACCTAGAAAGAAACCATATCAAGGCAAAGTAATTCAAGTTTGAAAATAAAAAACTAATTTCACTGACTTAAGATTAATGCATAACATTATCCCTCCGTGTTAAAAACCTTGCAATCTAAAAAGCTTGAAGCTCCATATTGCCGCCAAAAATGGTACCCAGATAACTGTAAAAAAATAAACGGGAAATATTATGATGTCACCATGAACCGGTCGCTTTAACCCGTTAAACCGCGCCCATAAAGCGCATAATTTTAATGGTCCCGATAACCCTTGCATGCGACTTCTGGGAAAGTGATTATTTGTAATTATAGGATTACATTTGACCGCTCTTAGTACTAGCACAGAGTAAAAGGAGACAGAGATCAAGCTTCATACAACCGCGCTACGGTAGGACTGTACTACGAGCTTGTGTGTGTGTGTATACGCCAACGTATTATAGGTAACACTCTGTATAAAGAATGCGCACCAAAGACCTGAGTAAGAAGGATTTAGAGTGAATGTATATTATCGTATCTGCGTAGTGTGTGATACTTTCGGATAATATTTTTTTTATACGCAGATAAATTATTATCGTATCTGCTTAGTGTGTGACTCGCCTTAGTCAGGACAAATAATTTTATGTGTAGATTTGAAAAGAGTAATTGCTGAGTTTATTGCCGGCTCTTCTCAGCAAATGCAACCTTCCGAACCGGTATTAGAGTATTAGAGTCAGACTTTTCATAAGTGCCTGCGAAGGTCTTTGAATAAATGATTTTGAATTTTGATAGGTTGGCAGCGAATATCGCCAATATCTGAATATACGTAATTACAACCGTCATTTGAACAAAACTAAAATAGTCACGAAATTAATAGACATTTCCCAACGGAACTGAACGGACGGACGACAATTAACCGCAATTAACATTATTTACATGTTTGTTGGGGACATGTAGCGTTATGTAACCGCACGTTTAGTTTAAATTGAATTAGCTATACCAGTGTTTTTCAATCTGTGGGTCGCGAAACCTTAGTCGGGGGGTCGCCGGCAGAAGGAAAAAGGCAAGGTAGACTTCGCGCAAGCGGGCGTCCAACTTACCTCTTACTTAGTTGCAAACCTCTCGCGGCTTCTTGCAGACTAATAAGTAAAGGTATCAAAATAAAGAAAATCATTATCGTAGTCTTTTAATTTATAAATTCTTTGTCTGTCTGACAAGGGGGTCGCCAGAATTTTTCAACCTGTAAGGGGGTCGCGAAATCAATAAGATTGAAAAACACTGAGCTATACGAACGAACTAACCTTTCCACTCGGCGAATGCGAAGTGTTTAAATTTAAAAAAAAATGCGCAGGCTATGGCGATAAGGCGATGATAGTTCAGTGACGTCGGATGCCGAGACAAAGGTCCCGTTCGAATCCTACAATGAGCTTCGTAAGGAAACCGTGGCACGGTGGTAGGGTACTTTGAAGTACCCACCTGATCCTCATGTTGAAAATCTGTCGTCAAACACCTATCGGTGTGTTCCGACAGGTGCATTTGAGAGCCAGTTCCTTCTAGGCTTTGTGTGCTTACCACCTTCAGCCACA
The DNA here is from genome assembly GCA_951394255.1 of Polyploca ridens. Classification (NCBI taxonomy): domain Eukaryota; kingdom Metazoa; phylum Arthropoda; class Insecta; order Lepidoptera; family Drepanidae; genus Polyploca; species Polyploca ridens. The sequence goes on along the minus strand of OX596269.1, from coordinate 8,266,337 downwards.
TCATCACTTACCATGGTGAGATTTCGGTCAAACACAGTTAGTTAGTTTTTGCGTTGTTAATTAATTAATACTAGAAACCTTCCCAGCTTATTTTTTCCTATTTGAGCACAATCCAACCATACCAAGTTAGTAAGCTTGGAAAGAAATCTGGCTCCAAGTCTCAAGTGCAGCTGCCAATGAGGAGCTCGGTGACAGATTGTCAACTTGAGTGTGGTGGCCAGCAACTATGATATCATCGCCTTAAAAAATTGCTTAGAATTTAATGTGCGGCCGCCAAGAGCGTTTCTGACACATGTTAATATTGGCCAGGGGGCCTACCACAAGCTCTTAAAACAAGGTTAAAATAACCTAATTTGTCTTTTATCCTGTTTTGACGCCGGATGTCAAAGAGACAAAAGTCAAATAAGCTTATAATAAAAAAAAATTAAGAGCTTGTGCTTGCCCTCAGCCCTCAGCAGGACTATTTTAAAACGTCGGATTCGCTATAGGAAACTGATTCAAAAATTTCCGAGGCGAATTTCAGCAATTGCTATTTTAATTTCCGAAAAGTTATCGATGTATCGAATTGATAATTTCGTAAAGAAACATCAAAAATATTCGAATTCGGAAATTAAAATAGCAATTGCGGAAAATCGCCTCGGTAGTTTTTGAATCCGTTTCCGATATCGAATCCGAGCGTTTTAAAATAGCCCTGCTGATCACGGAAACACCTCCTCATCTCTACTACTAAAAACTACGTTCTGGATAGGTACCTAGTTTGTAATCATATCTAGATATTTCGTACAAAGATCCTATCTGACATGCTTATTATAATGCAACTAGTTAAAACTGCATAACAAAATGATTGTTCAATCGATGCCAAGGTAGCGTTGTGATATTAATTCACAAATTGCACAATACATATAACATAGTATATGCTTAAATGTCACATACATATTATCATAAAATAGGCTCCGAAATTGACGAGGTCAAGAATGTGAAACGAGCTTGTCAGAAAAACGAGTATTCGTTTATTATTTATTAATTTTTGCGCTACGCAGTTTCATTAAAATTATTAGCCTATTATATAGGCTTATTTCACCAAATTGCATTACTCATGGAACTAGAGCCAAACAGTGCATTTTCCGCATGGGGAATTTGGAATTTTGTGTGACTTTTATGGGTGGAGACTTCGAGATGGCATATGTTCGAAACCTATGTAAAAAAAAAATTACTTTTCATACATTATGATCGAGCAAGGTTGACATTTACTATGAAGAGTTAACATTTTTTTGAGAATTCTGTGTTGGTCCCATAGTAAAAGTTGTTCAGCATGACTAACCTAGGTTTCGACCTAACCAACATAGGTTTCGAAAATATGCCATCTCGAAATCTCTACCTGTTATACAGCAGGTACGTCACGCACATGGTTAATCCATAGCTTGTCATTTTCGATACAAATTTGATTTTCAGACTTAGGTGACAGAAAGAGGCTTATGTGCCTTTGAGGCGTCAATACTAGCTGTACACCGCGGTTTCACCCGCGTTCCCGGGATAAAAATACTCGGGTAAATAGTAGTTTCCTATTAGTGAAAGAATTTATCGAATCCGACTGGTAGTTCCAGAGATTAGCGCGTTTAAAAAAAACCAAAAAACTCATCCGCTTTATTATATTAAGATTCGCAGGATTTTTGATTTAGTTTCACTAGTTAATAGGTACATTAGAACTTCTCCTAGGTAATACAATTTAGACTGAACGTACAACGTTTGAAAGTGTTTTTTTGCCAGCACGGCAGGTCCCAAGGTTGTGACAATCTAGATCGTATATACTGACGTCACAATTTTCCAGCCAATGGGTAGATTACCCTAGAAATAGGGTTACAACCATAGAGCAACAATATTATAGAGTGATAGCGTTAACAATGTTACCTTGTGCGAAGCGTGAGCAGTTTACAAATAGATGCATTCACAGATATAACGTACACTAGTTGATTTACAGTCAGACAAAATATCGATATAGACTCCTTGTAATTTGTTCTCGGTAAAAGTATCGATAAAAAACGAGAAATTGGCATTCGTTATGCGTTTTAGTCGCTCTATTAATATTTTAACTCAATGGTTACAACATCAAAATTGAGAAATTGGGTACTAATGGGAAGTTAGTAGATCCGATAGTGAAGCTGGAACAAAAGGTTCATCGTTGTCAGCGTTGTTTATGCATATGTCCAATATAGGGGATTTAAAACCGTCTTTTTTTTTTTTTTTTTTTACTCTTTATAGGCCTGTGTTTGACCGCAATCTCACCATGGTAAGTGATGATGTGGCCGAAGGTGGTAAGCACACAAAGCCTAGAAGGCTAGAAGGTCTTAGTTTCCTTCAGATATAAACAAGTTAGCTTAAAACTCAGTTATAAAAGAAAACGAAATCTTGAGCTATCATAACTATTAAAGAGATTGGAATATAATAAAATTTTGTTTATTTGATTATACAAAGAGAAAATGCAGGAAATTTTAGTAGAGAAAGTTGAAAATGGAAGTCCTAACACAAAAAATATTAGACCAGCGGGCGGGGAGCTTTTTCCGCCAACGCGTCAGCTTGGCTATCCAAAGAGGAAACGCTGCCAGCCTTCTGGGAACCCTGCCATTAATCGGAAGCAGCGGCAGGCTTGAGGAAATTTTCTATATATAGATTGTATTTTGTACATATTTGTTGTAAATAAATACCTTATATATTTACCGAAATACTAGATAACGAAAACAAAATTATAAGTGCTGTCAAAATGGAGACTGACTCAGCGTAAGTTGTCGTGAATTACGTCACAACGCTGATTTTTAGCGGAACCGGTACACTATACGTTTTTGTCATTACTCTCTGACGCATACGTTGCAAAGTGGATCATCCAAAAAGGCATTTATGGCCTTACTCATAAAATGTATAATGTACTGATCAAACAAATGGTCACGTAAATAACGTCTCCTTACTGTCTGACAAACAATGTAACGTTATTTTCAACATACTCGCTTGTAAAGTGACATTTATTGCACCATTTTTAGAATCTTAATGCAGCTTATTACGCACTAGTGCTTTTTACTTTACAATACCGCACAGTTTTATGACAAGTATAATCCCGATTATGTTGTTTTTACCTCAATGCAATTAATATGTGTGTAGCTTAATTTACGGGTAAAATAGTTTGACCGATCACAGCTGTAAAAAAAAACTTGCGCGCCATATTTGTTAACGTTCTCATTGTATGGTTGATTATTATCAAAAAATACAAGTCTGTTTTTTTCCTCGCAAGTGTGTTGAAAACGTCGTATGACACGCGTGTGCATTTATGCCATTGATTATTACACTCTCGGCTCACTTAATACCGCTTCGAGTGTAAATAACTTTGCACACATGTATCATAATGTACTTATTACGTGACAACATAAACAGTGGTGTACAAGATGTTATATCGTTTTATGAGTAAGCACCGTTCTCGCAAAAAATCAGCGTTGTGTGAGACGACTTATCCTGAGTTGGTCTCCATTTTGACAGCAATAAATCTAATAGAGTAAGAGCCCACGATGATCTGACCTTCGTCATTTTATAAAACCTGAAAGTTTCTCTGTGTATGTCCCTAATAGAGGTAAAAACGATCCCCGAATATGAAGTTTGGATCGCGGTGGCTTTGGGAGTTATCAGGTAGCAAAGGTGTCAAAAATTGCACCTCAAATTCGTTAAAGTATAAAGGTCAGTTTTTATATATTTTATTTGGACTAATATTAGAAATCACGTTGTCCATTGTCAGACACATTGAATGGTGGAAACCCCCTGTCAGACACCCTAAAGTATTAAAAAATATTATTCAACTTTCGTCATTTTATAAAAGCTGAAATTTATATATGTTACTTGACGAACTATCAAACGATGATTTCTCAGTTGTCAGACACTTTCGATGGTGGCTTTGCCGTGTCAGACACATTAAAGGTCTACCGTAGGTGCGAGCGCGAGGTATATTCAATGTGATTTATTTTACAAACGAAAAGAGATAGACCCATAGTTATTTTGGAGACTTTGTAGATTAAATCATGAAATTAATAAATCATGCAAAAAAGTCTACATCAATGACCCAGTTTTAGAGTTACAGATCAAAAATCTAAAAAAACACTATTTTTTTGAACATTTTTTACATAATATCGTTATTTTTATTAGATTTTTGTTCCATATTTTTATTTTATTTCTACTTATCAACCAGATAATCTTTCTAGCTTTCACATGACACTACTTTGAACAAAATACACCAATTACTTAAAGAGAAACAAAGACAATACTAAAAGATGAACATTTCATTAAAAAAATAAATTAAAGCGCCGAACGCACTATTAAGGCCATATTTGTATTTGTTTACTTGGAGTGTAAAGAATTAATGTTAATTTCTCCCATAAGTTCTAATTTATTGTAAACGCAATCGCGATAGGTAGTTTACTTACGTTAATTCTTTACACTCGGGGTACCTACTGAAGCATATTTTCATTTACCACCATACCATATTTTCAAGGGTATCAGTTTTTATATATATTATTTGGAATACTATTAGAAATCACGTCGTCCATTGTCATACACTATGAACGGTGGAAACCCCCGTCAGACACACTTAAAGTTTTAAATAATAATGCTCATTAATTCGTTTTATTCCTTGTTTCTTTTTACGTAATCGTTGTATTTTATTCAAAATAGTGTCATTTGAAAGCTATAAAGTTTATCTAGTTGATAAAATGAAATAAAATAAAAATATGTAATAAAAACCTTATAAAAATAACGGTGATTATAAAAAAAAAAAACAAAATAATGGTGTATTTTTAGATTTTGGATCTATAACTCTAAAACTAGGTCATGATGTAGAATTTTTTGCATGATTTATTAAATTTCATGATTTATCTGCAAACGCTCCAAAATAATTATAGGTCTATCTCTTTTCGTTTGTAAAAAAAATCACATTGAATATACCTCGCGCTAGCACCTACCGTAGATCTTTAATGTGTCTGACACGGCAAACCCACCATCGAAAGTGTCTGAAAATGGACGACGTGATTTCTAATATTATTCCAAATAAAATATATAAAAACTGACACAAAATAAAAATATGGTATGGTGGTAAATGAAAATATGGTTCAGTAGGTACCCCCAGTGTAAAGAATTAACGTGAGTAAACTACCTATCGCGTTTGCGTTTACAATAAATTAGTACTTATCGGAGAATTAACGTTAATTCATTACACTCCAAGTAAATAAATACTAATAGTACCTTAATAGTGCGTTCGGCGCTTTAATTTATTTTTTAATGAAATGCTCATCTTTTAATTTTTTCTTTGTTTCTTTTTAAGTAATCGGTGTATTTTGTTCAAAGTAGCGTCATTCGAAAGCTAGAAAGTTTATCTGGTTGATAAGTAGAAATAAAATAAAAATATGGAACAAAAATCTTATAAAAATAACGGTGATTATAAAAAAAAACCAAAATAATGGTGTATTTTTAGATTTTTGATCTATAACTCTAAAACTGGGTCATTGATGTAGAATTTTTTGCATGATTTATTAAATTTCATGATTTATCTGCAAACGCTCCAAATAATTATGGGTCTATCTCTTTTCGTTTGTAAAAAAAATCACATTGAATATACCTCGCGCTCGCAACTACGGTAGATCTTTAATTTGTCTGACACGGCAAACCCACCATCGAAAGTGTCTGACAATGGACGACGTGATTTCTAATATTATTCCAAATAAAATATATAAAAACTGATACCCTTGAAAATATGGTATGGTGGTAAATGATATGGTTCAGTAGGTACCCCCAGTGTAAAGAATTAACGTGAGTAAACTACCTATCGCGTTTGCGTTTACAATAAATTACTACTTATGGGAGAATTAACGATAATTCATTACACTCCAAGTAAATAAATACTAATAGTACCTTAATAGTGCGTTCGGCGCTTTAATTTATTTTTTAATGAAATGCTCATCTTTTAGTTTTGTCTTTGTTTCTCTTTAAGTAATTGGTGTATTTTGTTCAAAGTAGTGTCATGTGAAAGCTAGAAAGTTTATCTGGTTGATAAGTAGAAATAAAATAAAAATATGGAACAAAAATCTAATAAAAATAACGATATTATGTAAAAAAATGTTCAAAAAAATAGTGTTTTTTTAGATTTTTGATCTGTAACTCTAAAACTGGGTCATTGATGTAGACTTTTTTGCATGATTTATTAATTTCATGATTTAATCTACAAACTCTCCGAAATAACTATGGGTCTATCTCTTTTCGTTTGTAAAATAAATCACATTGAATATACCTCGCGCTCGCACCTACGGTAGACCTTTAATGTGTCTGACACGGCAAAGCCACCATCGAAAGTGTCTGACAACTGAGAAATCATCGTTTGATAGTTCGTCAAGTAACATATATAAATTTCAGCTTTTATAAAATGACGAAAGTTGAATAATATTTTTTAATACTTTAGGGTGTCTGACAGGGGGTTTCCACCATTCAATGTGTCTGACAATGGACGACGTGATTTCTAATATTAGTCCAAATAAAATATATAAAAACTGACCTTTATACTTTAACGAATTTGAGGTGCAATTTTTGACACCTTTGCTACCTGATAACTTCCAAAGCCACCGCGATCCAAACTTCATATTCGGGGATCGTTTTTACCTCTATTAGGGACATACACAGAGAAACTTTCAGGTTTTATAAAATGACGAAGGTCAGATCGTCGTGGGCTCTTGGGCTATAAGAGTTTTGAGTTTGAGCAATACCTCCGTGGTTAATGAGTTACCTGTTTATAATAAAGTGTAAAACAGAACTTAGCCGGTAATGATGTAATTTGTAACTACTTTTACTCGTTATGGCGATTTACTCTCGCAAACAGCTGCTATTCATTATCTTTAGTGGCATCATTAGTGTTGGATTAAATCCTAGGCGAGATTACGAGGCCTCTTCAGGATTTCTGTGGTCATTTTGTGATTTGGATCGTCTTTTATAGCTGTTCACTGCGGTTTGACTCGCATTTCGGGATGAAAACTTGCTTATAGTACTAGGTCATAATGTAGCTTCCTAAATTATTAGAGGATTGAGTGATTTCGATGATAGCTCAGTAGTAGTGACGTCGGATACCGAGACGAAGGTACGGGTTCGAATCCTACATATAGCTTGAGCTTTCGTGGTTGCGACTTGCGACCCGGTCCAAACTGGACCTTCCCTAGGAAACTCTAGGCTTGGCAGCCGCTAGGTGCAGCCTCAGAAGTTTTTTCGGTAATCTATAAGAGCTCCTATGCCTTGATTTCTGCAGGGTCGGCAACGCGCGAGTGATATCCCTGGTGTTGCAAGCGTCCATAGGCTACGGTAACCGCTTACCATCAGGCGGGCCCTTAAAGGCACCTTAAAGGTATAAAAAAAAGATAATGGCCCTGATTATGTTGTTCACAACTAAACAAATTTTAATGTCACTATGTCTCTTTCTAACAAAGAACCAACATAAAGGATGTAAGAAATTTAGTCCTGTCAAATTAGTCCAATGCTTGTTTTCAATATAATTTTAGTCGCCATCTATCGCGGTTACGCCTAAATACACGCAAAATAAAACGGCAAAGATTAATTTGACAACTTAAAATATGTTCTATCCTTTTTCAATCATGTTGTAAGAAAGAGATGAGATGTGACTAAAATTAGTTTAGTGCGATTTACAACAGAATCGGCACCAATACGTGATCAAAGCTATAAGGTCGGCAGAGCTTATCGGGGAGGGGAAGAGACGGTAACGCGTGAGTGATGCCCGCTTAGCCTCAGGTTTGCCGAGTTAATATATAACGAAAAAGAAATTAACTTGTCTCTGGATCTAGGCTGAAAATTACGAAGATTAGTAACGTAATTTTGAAAAAATAAAGCAGTGAATTTTGATATTAGACCTCACTTCAGTTTTAACATTCCATTCCAGCTAGCTCAAATTCAGCCTGCGCCTTATAATTACCGAAACCGTGTCTTTTCATTCTGAGTCTAATTTAAAATCTCTTTTACGTATTCCGTTGTATTATTTAACCGTAACTTATTGTTTGTCATCAAACCGTTTATTTCTACTTTGCACAAAAGCTCGTTCCAATGATACTCGTAGCGATATCTATCGGCTCTTGACGCAACCATAAACTGCGACAAATGTTTGTAAATCACGATAGATGGCACTGTTTTATAAAAGTGTCATGAAAGAACTATTATTGTATTTTTATATGAAGTTCTACATCGCACAAAACATTTGGAGTCAATAAATCTAGGCTTTTGTTTCACATCACGACATCTATTCTAACTTTTTGATACTTGTTTAGAGTTTTATTTGATTTATGCTGTTTTTCCAAGATTATTAATCATGTAAGCCGGCGTAATTACTATGATCATTGTGATTTTTGCCGACTATCGCTTTCTCTCCTCAATTTATTGAATAAGATACGGACGCAGCCTTTCATTAGATTTGAATAAAGGCCATTGTTGCATTGCAATAACTTTTTTTCTCTAGGTATATTTGTGTCTGACTGAATTAAAGAGTATTTTTAACCCGTTGGAATCGGGAATCTTTTTCAAACCTTGTTTGTAGCAAGGTCTAGTTAGCGGAATTACTAATAATCACCTTTTTAATGTTGCGAACTTAAAATATAAAAATTAACCTTTATGGTGCCACTACGTTCGTCTATCCATCTGTCTGGCCGTCTGTCACAGCGGTAGATATATTTTTATTTTTACTATATCAGAAACCTCCGGCCTGCGCACAACTCACCTGAAAGCGTCTACAGACGACACGATTTGGCACTCTACATGTAGGGCCGATTGGGAGGGGTCCGACATATTGGTGTGAAATTGGCATATCAGTAGGCAAATTGACGCAAAGTTTGTATGACAAGAGAGATCGGCCCGACCGATCTGCTCATGGAGGAACTTCTTTCTTTCCTCCATGGATCTGCTCTACATATCTGGTGCCAAATAGTGTCCGTAGACGCCTTAACACTTCGCAATTCTAATGAATGGCATAGGAAAGCATACATCATGCAGATAAACTCACTTTAATTTTTATATATACCTAAAATTATGAGTAAGCGCGCCATAGGTAAATAAAATATCCTATAGATAAAATGGAAGGAATCACTGCTGCAATACACAGCCGGCTCTGCCTCCACATCAACCAATGTTCATCAGTAAACTGAACTACGCTAGTTATAAACTGGGACGAACATCCGTGTAGCTGTGTCTGTGGCCACTCGTACCTAGATTTTTGTTTATGCATGTACAGTCATTTAGATTAGTATTCTGCTTGTTTTCTACCTAAGTAGTATAAAAAATGTATGGAATATGGATATTTCATAAATCGTTTAAAATTGTGTACAGTCCGACTGGGGATCTCTATGAGAAGGCGCTGTGCTGGCAGAGTGAGGGGACCAGCGGTGTAGTATAGTATGAGGCACGAGTCGTGAGCACCGATGGGCAGTAGTAGGGGCAAGCTCGCGCATGTACACTTTTGGCCAAATCACAGTAGCCAAATGATACGCAAGAATCCAATAGACGACGAGCATCGACTGACGAACCAATTGTGTGCAGCTTGGCGCTCCCCCAGTCTCATTCCGTCCAACAGACCGAAAAATTTACTACTGCGCAGGTGTCAATCTGTGCTCACGACTCGTGCCCCTTACTAGGTAAATAAAGACGAGTAGGTAATCTGCGGTGCGCCCACATACAAGTCGCGTTCGGTACCATTGTATGAAAATAACCGACTATCTTTATTGACTCTGGTAGTAACTACCTGATGAGAGCGCTTAGTCCCTTCCACTGCCGGGACAGACTCCTCTCAATTTCTTTAGGGTGTAAAGAGATTTTTGCAGGGTCGACGACGCGCTATTGGTGTCGCAAGTCTATATAGGGTTCGGAAAACAGATATACATCTAAATAGATGACGCGAGTGTATGTTCATCGCGTGTTATAATCTGTGCAAAAGTGGGACACAATGTTCGAAATGAAATGAAATGAAATGAAATGAAATGAAATGAAATTATTTATTCATTCAAATAGGCCTTCACAGGCACTTATGAATAGTCAAACTCTAATACTCTAATGCACTAATGCACGGTTCGGAAGGTTGATTTTGCTGAGAAGAGCCGGCAATAAACTCAGCAATTTTCTTCTTTTGAAACTGTTTCGCGCGGACGGGAACTCGCATAAGGCTGCATGTCCACCAGAGATGTGTAGCGAGGGATATGTTTAGCTGACAAATAGGATAGCTTCATTTTCACGTATAAAATCGAATGCCAGCCTAACTAAATCAATCTTGTGACATTATGGTAGGTACAAAAAAAGTTACACGCTTGGTTTTCATACAGATGGAGGGACTTGCGTTATCTATTTAGAATTAGGTTCCTATCAAAATAAACCTACGCAGATCTACATATTGTTTATAGTCAGCTGACTGTACAATGTGTTACCGGCCTATAGCGTAGCGTAGGACGGCATTGTTAGGACGGGATTATGTAATAAGATCCATGCCACGATAAGATGCATCGCGCTAGCATGATCGGAATTTACAAACTATGCCCAAGTACCTCACTTGAACAACTATAGATACTACTACAGATCACATAACTGTTGTTTCTTTTGACTGATGCTATTGGTTTTTTTTAAATGTTTAAGGGGCTTTCGTTTGACTTTCGACTGACCCCATGAGGAGTTATAACGAGGCCGAGGATGTAGCACGCTTACCCAGAAAAAGCCTATTCACTCTGGCCTTGAATACATCTAGGTTATAGGTGTCGGGAAACACAGACCCCGGAAGACTTCCACTCCTTTGCTGTTCGTATAAGAAACGATGAAGCGAAGCGTTGTGTCCGGGTACGCGGGATGTCGACAAAAAAAAATGGAAAAAGGGTGGAAATTCTCCCGGCGTCTTGTGGTTCAATAGAGAAATGGTGATGGAGGAATTAGATGAACAGTACTGAGCACACTCCATTCAGATGTTCAATGCTCGTTAATTTCGCCTCAGTTAGCGAAACATCGCCGACTAGTCTATTGAGTCAAGGGCCTCCAGCTGGTATTTGGCAGATCCATCCCAGAGGTGACAGCAATACTCGATGCACGAACGGACTTGTGCTTTGTACAGTTGCAGTTGTTGTTAGTTTCTCCCTTCATCGCTCAGTGGTCGAAATTGGACTGTATTTCATTACATATAAACTTTAATTATGCCAAATCGCACAATCCTGCGTGAGCGCAATATAGGTATAATACGTGGGTGGATGCGGAAAGTGGAAGACCAGAAGATTTGGCAACTATAAGGCCTGTCCAGCTGTGGACAGCTGTTTCCACAAGCTGATTATGAAATATTTTAGATTCCGACCCTCACTTCAGAGTTCCATTTACTACCAGCAAATGCAACACAGCTACCAGTAGACTAAATCATTTAGCTGGGTGCAAACTGTAATGTATCGAGTTATAAAGTACCTACATTCATATGTATAATGTAGGTAGATTGTAGCACAGACCGCCAGTCCGGAATACACCTCGTTGACACAAGGACGTGTGTTTTATTAACCCTTCCCAGAATATTACACAAACTATAAGTAGTTCAACAGAAAAAACGCAAGAAAAAATGACAATAGACACATTGACTGTCCCATATTTGGATATCGATTACAAAGCTGGATGCTATTTTCGTTGAAACAATCGTTCGGGACACATTTGGCTGGCCATCCTTCCTGTTATATGTCGCATATTTTGCATAATGAATGGTAGTTGATAAGCAGCACACGGTTTTGCAGAATTGCATCGTAGATGCTTAAAAATTGGGACCTAGAATCATAACATTGCTTAGTCAATTCCCCGATTTAATACACTTGATAGAATTGTCATGTCAGTACTGACTCCTCTCCCAAAACACAAATATCTGGTCGTCTTTTATAAATGTAATAAAAATTCCTCATGCCTTTTATGCGTAAAAAACACGTTATATACTTTTTGGGGTAATAATCTCCCTCAATTTAAGGGATAAAGTCGTCCCCCAAAGTGATGAAAAATGTGCCGCCCGTGAAGCTTATTTGCTACGGATAATACGCATGTATTTAATGCCTTAACTATTAATTCTCTCTATTCCAACACAACAAATCAAAACTAGAAACAAACATACTGAATTGAACACTAAATACGCACACTAAATAAATCAAAATGAGTATCAGTTTTATGGTTTATGCAAAACTGTTTGAACTGTATGATCATCTAGCATATTGTCACAGTTCTAACCTAACTAAATACAATTGGTATTTGGAGTGCCCCGAGTCGGTTCTGGATGATAGAACATGTTTTGATGAATAGGTAGTTTAATTTTTCTGATATGCAATAAGTGAATTAGAGGTGCAATAAGTAAATTAGAGGAGAGTCTTAATTTTGCGTAGTTAGTTTTTAAACAGAGGTGCAATTAAAAATATCCCGTAATAAAATAAGGTTAGTTTATAAGCAGAAGAAACTACAACAAATACAGTCGACGCAAAGTTTATGATAAACATACGTATTATGATTCTAGTAAAGGCTATAATTAGCTGCATCGTGTATTCTCAAGGAAGACTGACTTAACATTATAGGAATTTAATGACTAACTTAACTGGGCTGACGCATCACATAAAACGGATATAAAAAGGCGTTTGACATTCTTCGCAGATTTATTGCCGCTTGAAGGGCGCCCGTCCACTTTGTCGAGAAATCTGATTGTTTCTCATATTGTGGTACCCTTGCTCTTATTGAGTCTTGGAAGCATCGAGGAAAAATCCCTTTAGAGTAAGTAATACAATCATATTCCGAAACTAGTCAGTGGTATGTCACTGATTTTGAACAGTAAGGACCAATCACTGCATCGTGTGTTTTTGACTGTGCCAATCAGAGTACATGTCTCCTTGTCTAAACCAATCAGAGGCTCAGGGCGCATAGTCGGCGGTTGGAATTGGCAAATATATTTCAAACAAAATGAACGTCATTGCACTTCTTTGGGTTACTTGTTCCATGCTTGGAAGGAAATTTCTCATAGCTATGATAATATGTTTCTTCCGCGGACGCTCAGACTGTAATGAGCTTCCCGCCGTGGTTTTCCCAATGGAGTACAGCATGGGGTTCTTCAAAAAGGGTGTGAAGAGATTTCTTCAGGGTCGGCAACGCGCGAGTGATGCCTCTGGTGTTGCAAGCGTCCATAGGCTACGGTAACTGCTTACCACCAGGTGGGCCGTATGCTTGTTTGCCACCTTAGGGGTATAAAAAAAAGCTAACGACATTCAAGTCTTCTGTTTTCCAAAATTTATGTGTATTTGTGACAATTGTTTAAACTTACCGATTCCCATCCGAGCTTTAACGTTGGAGGCTCGAATTAAATCAACATGATGATGACTTGATTATTGATTCTATCTATCGTGGCAGTTTCTGTATAAGAACAAACACATCTCTAGAATTACTATTACTTGAACGTAGTATTTATTTACTCTGAGCTATTACTACCGAAGTTGGTTATGGATTTTTATTATTTCAACAACTAGCGCCATCTAGTTTTAAATTAACCATACGAACTTTATCGATCATGCATGAGATGCCATGATGAGATGGGACGAAACGGAACTAAGAATTAAATTCATCAGGGTTTTTGGTATTTTTTTGACCAAGAGAGCGAAGTCTCGGTTCAGCTTGGACAAAAATGCTTTCGCATGTCTGTCCAGCGGGGTTATTTTAAAACGGTCGGATTCGGAATCGGGAGCGGAATCGGAAACTTCCGAGATGAGTTTCCGACACGATAAAATAATAATAAAAATATGTATTTGCACATTAAAATACAATCAAAACTATAAGAACATCAATATTTATTTAACATAGTATGATAATAGTACAATTTAAGTGTTACAAATAAAACCTAAACTAAAATAAATATATTCCGGATGCGCCCATTGCTATTTTAATTTCCGAATTCGAATAGTTTGACGTTTCTCGACGGATATATCAATCCGATTCATCTAAAAGTTTCCGATAGCTTTTAGCTGGCGGAATTCTTTCCGAATTTTATTTAATGTTCGTTTTTGACCATTATTTAATACAAACGCATTATTTAAACTTATATAAAGGTTACTTGGTACTAAACGGAGTGTGTTTGCCCCTATTTTTTAGGTAAATAATGAATTAGAAAGGTCTGCGGTAAAAGTAATAATAGCTACATACTCAAACTTCGTAGGAACTAAAACATATTGGTCACTCAATACCGTTACTCAAGTTGGATTCTAGATTCACTACCACTAAAAAAATCTACGTAATCATAAAATATTTGTTTTATTATATTCTCCATGAATGTACTGAAAAAAAAATACTTTGACATAGAGGGCTTTTTGGCGGGAACTTGCAAAGTGACGTTGCGTTTTCGTTTTATTTTCAAAAAATCGTGTATTTTGAGTTTTATTGCATATTATCTGTGGTGTTTTATCCTATAAAGCTCAATCCTCGCGCACCAATGAAGGGAAATTAAATGAATTATGTGTATCGTGACTTCAAGTTGTCTCAAAAAGTCCGTGAGAAGTTTTAGTTTATTGACCACTATTTTAGTAACACATGACGTTTATAGACTGTGACTGACAGTGCGTACTATTATGAAAGTGATTTATTTTGTGACTAGAAAGAACTTAGGTATAACTCAAATACGATTAGGCTGTATGGCTTAAACCTTTGCCTGACTTTTTCGAATATTATAAACAACAATTACTTTGACCTATCAGTCAGTTTTCGAAGTTCGATAAAACTAGAAAACCATTATTTTATGTTTATACATACATATAACACAATGTAGACCTTAATCTAAAATATAAAAAATAACAAGTATCTGTCTTTATGCATTTGATATGAGTGTTTAAATGAGGCCTTTCAACAATGAAAATCCGTAATCATTTCGATTTTACTTTTATTTTAGTTTAGGTTTACCATTTCCTACCATTATTGAAAACAAACTTTGTAAACGCACTCCAACTTTCCGCGATCGGAACTTCATCGGATAAAGGTTTCCGATTCCGCTCCCGATTCCGAATCCGACCGTTTTAAAATAACCCCGCAGATGTCCGGATATTCGGCCGTTCTCCTCTATAGGATCGCATTTCTCAACCTATACTCGTGAAATTTTGTCAGCAGCAGGGTTATTTTAAAACTGTCGGATTCGATATCGGAATATCGGATATCGGTTTTTCCATTAAAATTATGGGTACATGTTCTTTTATATTATGGTGCCTAATATTATCGTTTTCTAAAAGTAAAGGGAACAGACCGACATAACTCTTTTATTACGGTGTCGGTTCCAAAGTTTCCCAACAGTCTGAAGCCGGAGGTTACAAGGGGTCATTACTCATCCAAACTATTCTGAGCACAATGTCTTCGTGACTGACGATTTTTGACTTATTCGTTTCGACCTTTCTAATGTCGAGCTTTCTTTAGCACAATAGGTTCTTTCGGAATGACCACTTTTGTTTGTAGTGCTTATTAATTGCTTTACAAACGTCGGGTCTATCCTCTGCGGTTGGAAACTTGGAAATATTGTCCCTTGACTTGAATTGAAGCAACCAAGCAGACATGTTTGAGGACACAAATATTTGTCCTGGGTGAAAACCCTTGACTTGAGGCGAACAACGATATTTTATTAAAATTTAACCTGTAAACTGGCTGGTTAAAAAAAAACTAAATTTGAAAATGGAACTTCCGAACTCAGATCTTCCGAGAGCTAATGTACGTTCTTAGTTCGATTGTTTGTAAACCGCGAGACCGCGGTGTGTGAAGCCACGGTTGGCCAATTTTTAGCTGCCGTTCAATGCTCGGATCTTGCCAATTATGTGTGGTGCAAGTTAGAGGCGATTAATTTGGTTATAGGCGGTAGCGAGTGGCTGAGCGATTTGGTAATAAATTTGTTGTTTATTAACCGACTTCAAAAAAAGGAGGAGGTTCTCAATTCGAATGTATTTTTTTTTATGTTTGTTACCTCATAACTCCGTCATTTATTAACCTATTTGGAAAATTATTTTTTTATTTGAAAGGGTACGCTTCCCGTTTGGTCCCATTGTCATCAGATCAGGATTTGATTGCGACACTAAGAAGTAGTGTACTTTAAAGTCGGTTTAAGGTGTTTGTAAAACAGTCCAATTATTTAAATTAACTGTTAAATGTGATTGCTATTGCAAAACTTGCTTCGTTCGAGTATTAGTGTCCTTAGGGCTTTAAATCTAGCCGAAAACACGGGTCAGGGGCGTAGCTACCACCGTATCAGCCGTATCAAAGGTACGGGGCTCCTGGGCTACCAGGCTCCGAACGTGTGTTACCAAAAACATAAAAATCTTTACCCTCTATTTGAAAAAAAAAAAAAAACAAAATTATTCAAATAGACCTTCGCAGGCACTTATGATTTTTTTATCATCATTGTTGTCATTATTCATTATATTCTGAAACCTAAATAAAAGATATTAGAGGCACTAACCAAGTAAAAAAATCCTTTTACCAAAAATAAACAGCAACCCGCTATCTCTCATTCATTGTAACACATATTTACAGTTAGGGGCCCTGACCACGTACGTATTTAATAGATTCATCCGTCCGGACTCCCGGACATTATTGTGCCACCATTTGCGTGATGTTACCCGACCAATTTGGGTCCCTGCGCGTGCGCAACTTCCCAAGAACACATGTGTCCTTAATTTTGCCCGGTTATGTATTCATGTGATAGTTAATTGTAAGTTCTGACATAATAATTATAGGGCAATATTACGCGGTTAATTTTATTGAAATTAGTTAGTGATGGCATCTTAATTAATTGTAGTGATTATAGACCGGGGACATCGAGGAAATATCCCTATAGAGTAGTAATACTGAACAATATAATTCCACAACAAGTCAGTGATTTGTCACTGAATTTGAACAGTAAGGACCACTCGCTGCGTCGTGTGTTTTTGACTTGGCCAATCAGAGTGCATGCGTCCTTGTCTTAACCCATCAGCGCGCATTGTCGGTGGTGGGAAATTGAAATGAACGTCATTGCGCTTCTATAGGTTAATTGTTCCATGACCGGGGATGATGCTTTTGGTGTGAAGATATTTTTTTTTTTTATAATAATAATAATTTATTTATAAAAACACACATATTTTAACAGCTATACAAGATTAATGCACACAAGAGAGTCATGTATGTGTTTGTTGCACGAACATTGAACACTGACACCCAAGCTAGGCAAGAGCCTGTATTATGGGGGACAGGATTCGGTCAATTTATTTAAAACATACAATGAAAAATTACAAAAACGTGTCTGACGCTGCATATTAATTATTATTTTTGTTACTGTAAAGGCCCACGTCCACTAGCCTCGCCGATTCGAATCGAAGAAATTCGCCTCCTATTATGATATTGCGTACATTAGAGAGAGAGTAAAGCGCTCGTGTTGTAGCATGATTAGCCGTTCTTAATCGATCGGCAAAGTTATGCTACCACCGTCGTTGTCGGTACCTAGATGGGTGACCGCCTAGTGGTATTTCAAATCGAGCGTGTCCGTGCTTCGGAAGGCACGTAAAGCCGTTGGTCCCGGTTATTACTTAATTGTGATAGTCGTTAAGCTAGTTGGATGCTTGCTAGGCGGCTTGAAAAATTCCAACAGTAGGTTGACCAGTAGCCTACCTCCACCGATCCGCAGTGGGCACGCATGGTGGAGTATTGCCCATTCCCTTTCACCCTCATTTGTGAAAGGAGGCCTGTGCTCAGCAGTGGGACATTATAGGCTGATGATGATGATGATGTACATTAGAGTTCCGCCGAATCGAACGCACAAAGGAATAAATGCAAGTCGATTCGCTTCGATTCGGCGTTTCTGCAGTACTCGACGCCAGGCTTCAGACTGTCTGTCTGGTTCTTGTAAAAGGAAAGAGTCACTTACCTGAAATTATGAATACTGTCCCAAAATGGAATATAGAACTTCAATTAGAATGAGGAATGTTACTAGGTATGCAAAATCGCTTGAAAGTAGAGCCATTATGTATACAAATACACTAGTTTTTGTTTCATTAAAAAAAACCAAGTAGTTATGATTTTACAGACATTTGAAATTTCCCTAAATATCGAGGCCCACTAGCAGTCACGTGACCCCAGTGTGACGTCATCTTGTAACGCTCCGCTCACTTGCGTTAGTCGCCAGCGGTCCTTGCGCTATAATATTAGGGGAAAGTGTTTTGTTTCATCCGTGAATTATTCTACTGTTACGTTCATAGTGTGTGTATTCTTAATCAAGGTCATTACAATACAAAAAAACCTTTATTAAATCATGAAGGATTAAAATAGATAGCCTTATAGTTGCCCATTAATTTATCGACGAATAGTGATTCCGTTGCCGCTGAAAAGCGAGGAGTAAGTAAGAATGCACATGCTTCCTGTGTGTGTATTTGAATTTGTTTTTTTTTTTTGCATTATTTACCTAAAAGAATTAATTTTAAGTAGGTACTTACCAAACCTTTTCCCCCTTATTAAAAAATAAGGTGTAAGTCAGTCTTGTAACACCCAGGTATTAAGATAGCTCCAGCCATGCTCCAGCCCTTTTTGTTTATATGACATTAGAAAGTGACGGATATATTTTAATCCTAGGTTTAACTATACTTGACTTACACCTTATTTATTAATAAGACGGTTTAAGTTTACGTTATAGATAACAAATAAGTAGTAATGTTTTATCTGTACCTATTTATACTCTTGTTATACGGGCCAGTTGGCGCAGTTGGTTAAGGTTCACCTTACGCGCCGCAGGTCGTGGGTTCGATTCCCACACAGGACATGTGAGTATTTGTGTGCATGAACATGTCTGTATGTCCTGAGTCTGGGTGTAATTATGTATATTAAGGCGCCGTTAATTCCTAAATCTGGTAAAATCAGGATTTTCAAAGCAGTATATCTCTTATACAGAGACTTATTTAAACTTAGAAAAATTAATATCACATTCTCAAGACCTTCTTGCAGGGCTTGTCGGTATCCAAAACATATTTAAATATACTTAGTTACATAGAAAAAAAATTCAAACATACCGCTTTTTTCACCTTTTAAAGCAGTTTTTCTCTACATTTTCAGTTGTGCTTAACATTTTAAAATATACCAAAAAATTCTAAATTCTAAACCACGTAGACTGTCGGTATGATATTTAACTAATAGTAAATATTCAATTTTTACGAATTTTTATACGTTTTTTACGAGATGCGCTTGCTTGATTTCAACACCGCCCGCACCGTGCCAGTGTTCATCAGAACGTAACGGAGGACGGACCTGCGTCGCTTCTCTCCGCGGTGCCTCCTCCTCGTTTTGTATCAGTGCAATTTATGAAAAATCTAGGTACCTACTCGAAAATAATGGCAGATCTTTTATTATGGGACCAACTTCGTAATCGCAATTTTTTTTTACAGCTTTTCATACATTTTTGCCGATTTACTTTTTTTATGAAAAGATGAAAGCTTTTTTTTCTATTCCGAACTTGGTCCCATAGTAACAGTTGATCGTATTTATGAGTACTTTACGTGGTTTCATTTATTGTCATATCCACCCCGTATATAATCTGACTCTCGGAAACGGCTGCAACGATTTTCATGAAATTTTGTATGCGGGGGCAATAAATCGATCTAGCTAGGTTTCATTTTTAGAAAACGTAGTTTTATCCGTGTTTTCAGGCAATTAAAAACTGCCGCAATATCATTAGAATACGAAGGTAAATTTCGCCACTGCTCTCAAGCTTATGACAGCTCAGTTGGGTACGTGCAGCCCCAAAATCAGACGACCCCGGTTCGAGACCAGATAACTGTAATTGTTTTTCTTTTCTTTTTTTTCAAGTTCCTTCTTTTATGTGAAAAAAATTATGATTTACCAAAAAAAAAACGAGCACAGCTCGATCACCCAGGTACTGTAGTTTAATCATCAACTATAATTTTTTTTCTTTTCTTTTTTTCAAGTTCCTTTTTTTGTGTGAAAAAAATTATGATTCACCAAAAAAAAAACGAGCACAGCTCGATCACCCAGGTACTGTAGTTTAATCATCGTACTTCGTATTTAAGTATAAGTAAGTATAATCACATCTAAGGGTAGGTTAGGGAAAAGGGTAGGACACCACGCAAACGAAGTCGCGCCGGGCAGCTAGTTTAAGATATTTTTTATCCCCGGAAAATATAATATTCCTCGGCATCGCGGGTAAAACCGCAGGGAAGAAGGTAGTAAACTAATTTTTTATAGTTTGCTAGCTTTTGTGACTTGAAAGGAGACTGTTCAAATTTGTATGGGAAGTGCTCTATGAACCAATAGCGATACTGTTGTGGTATTTCTGTGGGGATACCTCAACTATAGGCAAGGTTAAGGGCATCAAAATCTGACCCGGCAGTTTTGAGATATACAGGGTGGACATTTTAGACCGGTCAGCATAAGGGCATCTTACGGGTTGAAGCCACGCGAATATGGTCTTAGATGACTGTTGCAAAGAGGGTTTTATTTTTTCGAGTGTATGTATGTATGTATGGATGTATGTCTATTTCTTTGGCACGCTCTACAGCCTAAACGGCTTGATGGATTTAAGCATATGAGGTGTCGTTAGAGTTGTCTTAACTGTGGGAGTGTTATAGAGTATATTATTTTTATATGACATCTAGGAATAAAAAAGAGGGGTGGGGGGGGGGGGTATTAAAAACAAAAATTTCGTTATTATAGCAATATGGGCATCAAATGAAAGCTTGTGAACAGCCCATTCCATATATGTATACAGGGTGTTGTTTTGGTCGGCGACAAGCGACCCAGGAGCGGTAGTACAAAATATATATTCCCCAAAAATGGACTTAATTCCATTAAATACTGTAAATATGTTGAGAAATACCTTATTCAATTTGAAATAAAATTACTGCAAACTATGGTTACTAGGCACGTGCACAGACTAGAGCTAGGCGCAAGCACCATCGCCCCACCCCTTTACTCCCTCGTACTCCCGTTGAGTATTATGTCTACTCTTTAGCTTATTACATGATTTTCAAAAAAAAAAATTTATTTTTATTATTAAAAATTTAAGTATTTTTTTTATATTTTTTTAGCACCAGTATCATTTGTATTATTGACCATGAGTCGCTCGTCGCTGACCAAAACAACGACCTGTATATTGTAATACTTTTGTGGTACCATTTTGACGTAAACAGCAAAAAACCATGTTTAATGCAAGGACAGTAGGTACCTACTTACTGGGCGGTTACCGTACGTAACTCACAGAGTTTGTCATGGTTGTTAGCCTTACTTTATCGTACCGCACATATACTTACTAATACATACAATTAATTCATTTAAAATACCAAATTAAATTTTTAAAAGAAACAAGAGCCCGACTTCGTAAAATAAAAAATAACATAAAAGAGAAAAACTAGCTCTTTAGAATTTTGAATATAACTTGAATTTTATAAAGTATTGCAGTCGGGGATAAAGTATTGCACTGGGGCGCAAATGTGCCTCGTCACGGCCCTTCTGTCCTGTAGCTCGGGCTCAGAATACCTCCATGCTGTTTTCGACGCTCAGCGTCGAAAAAATACAAAAACTACAGGTATTACACAGTCAGAAATACCCGTTAAAACGTATTTAAATTTAAGTGCTGATAATTTATTTTGTTGAAATTCTACTATGTCACTACAGTTTTTTTTATATCACTAAGGTGGTAAACAAGCATACGGCCCGCCTGATGGTAAGTGGTTACCGTAGCCTATGGACACTTGCAACACCAGGGATATCACTCACGCGTTGCTGACCCTGCAGAAATCTCTTCAAACCCTTTTTGAAGAACACCATGCTGTACTCCATTGAGAAAACCATGGCAGGGACTTCATTCCACAGTTTGAGCGTCCGCGGAAGGAAGCTCCGTTGAGCCCGCACAGTTCGAAACAATTCTGGTTTCAATGTGTGAGGATGGACTCTCTGTCGAAGGCGAGAGTTGCGATGGTGAAAGGTAGCCGTGGGCATCAAGTCGAACAATTCTTTAGAACACTCTCCGTTGTACAAGCGGTAGAACACACATAAGGAGGCAAAGTCTCTCCTCAGACTAAGGAGCTCAACCGCTTGTGAACTCGGGATCGTTAACAATTCTGATGGCACATCGCTGAACCGAGTTTAAAGGCCCAAGCTGGTATCCAGATGCTCCCGCCCATAGATGACAGCAATACTCCTTATGAGGCCGGATTTGCGACTTATAAAGTTGTAGCCTTTGCCCCGACGTGAAGTACTGCCTCGCTCTGTAGAGTAACTGGTTATCATCAGGCGGGCCGTACGCTTGTTTGCTGCCTAAGTATTGTAATAAAAAGTTTTACATGTTTTATATGTATCATAAAAACAATCATTATTTTAAGTTATTTTCTTACCAGCTCAACAAACTACACATCAACACACTTCAGTTCATCACAAAAATACTCACTGCATTGGACTCAGTTTACAAAACGGCGGCAAATCTTCCTTTTTTTAGTTTTTCCAAACATTGAAAGAAAATCCGGAAAAATCGAAAAACCGGTTTTGGTGTTATGTGAAACCGGTTTTTTTGGTAATTAAAACCGTACCAAATAACCGGTTTTCATTCCTTAGTGCAAGGTTGGTTATTAACACTCGAGGCAGTATTAAGTGAGCCGAGAGTGTAATACACACAAGTGTCACACGACGTTTTTCAACACACTTGCAAGGAAAAAACAGACTAGTATTCTGCAATAAATGCCTTTTACGAGCGAGTGTTGAAAAAAATATTACACCCGCAAAAATATTACAGAATCTCCTGTACATTTTTTATGCTGATCATGTCAGTAAAGTAAATACTTGTAGTATATTATTATAGTACATAATAAATCAATATAGCTATATAGCACCACAGAAGGCGTACCTAAAGTTCATGAGTAATATTTTATGGCTATTGAAGATGTCAAACATCTTTTTATGCAATGAGTAATTTGACGTTTTAGGACATAGACATCCATGTAACTTTCCATGAAACGCTTCCCATACGTTTTGTTAAGAAATGTATCTAGCACTACTGACACTAATTACATAGTAGAGCCTTTTGACCCTACATATTGTACAATAATCGCCGTTTTCTCGCTGACTGTTTTTTTTTTTCTGTAAATGCCAATTGCAATAACTTAAAAAATAAGGGACAGTCACCTAAGGCCATATTCAACCCGTAAGGTAGATGCCTTTACTGATCCGTCTAAAATGTCCACCCTGTATATATTTCAAAACTGCCGGGACAGATTTTGATGTACACAAATGTTTTGTGTGTTTGCACAAAGGTTGTTAAGGTGTAGTTCAGGTATCCCCACAAAAATACCACAACAGTATCGGTATTGGTTCATAGACCACCACCCAAACAGATTTGAACAGTCTCCTTTAATTTTTAATACTTGTGTCAAAATATTTAGAGAAATGTTACAAGAAATAAAATGTATGTATAGCCTATTGTTTTTAACCGACTTAAAAAAATGGAGGAGGTTCTCAATTCTGTTGCATGTTTTTTTATGTTTGTTACCTCATAACTAATTTATTAACCGATTTGGAAAATTTGCCATCAAGTCAGGGTTTGATTACTTTTTAGTGTACTCTGAAGTCGGTTTAAGATTTTTGTAAAACAGTTTTGAGTAGGTATTTTAATGCGCAAAATATTTTTACGAAGTAGGTACTTACTAATATTATAAATTTTCTCTTCTAGAAATTACTATTAAAATAATGTATAATTAAACTCAATATATGCATACAATATTTACAAAATAATTACAGTACAATATAGGTCGTGATTGTTGTACCGTCATGTCGCATGCCGTAATGCGCGAGTCTAGTCTAAGAACTACGCACGCGACCTGCGACGCGGACGGCGCGGGGCGGCAAGCGGCGTGTGTAGCGTGAGGAGGTGAAGGGGACAAAACTCTTTTAATTTTAGGAACTGACAGCGCCTTAAGTATGTATTTACAAATAAAAAGTAGTATATGTATTATATCAGTTATCTGGTTTCTATAGTACAAGCTCTGCTTAGTTTGGGATCAGATGACCGTGTGTGAGGAATGTCCCAGGATATTTATTTATTTATTTTTATAGTAACCGTCTTCGCATGCGGATTAAACATTTGACACAGTTTGTTCCGGCCTCCTTACTTACGTAGTAAATATTTAGTAATCTGTGTCCTAACCTACGGAACGGCTGGACCGATTTTAAGGAGACTATCACAGGTAGATAGCGTATGTTATAAGAAGGAACTTAGGCTAATTTTATTTTAGAAAAATAATAACGGGGTTCCGCGCAAAAAATTCAAACTGTAGGTACGCGCAGGTGAAACTGCGGGGGTACCAAAATAATGCACACTATAAAGAATAATGTGTAGATAGCAGACTCTCACTATACTGACGATCTTCAAAACAATAAGCCTTGATTTTATCTCTAAACTAACACTCCGCCCCGCCGTTTTACCTGCGTCCTCTTCTTTACCCACTGGATGGAGGGATGGAATTTCTAAAATCCTTTCTTAGGCTACGAAAGGAACTAATGTATTCCAATTTTTGAGTTAATACAGATGTAGTAAAATCCTCCCCTTAAAACATTATTACCCCTTTTTGCCCTACTATAGTCTATTTCAAATAACATGAGTTCGGTGACACATGGTATTTTATTAAATTTCTCAATGGTTAATGTTAATTTCGATATAATAAAGGAATACTATTGTAGAGCTAGGTTTCACGAAATATTGTGAATATTATTTCAGAGTAATCAAATGGAATTTCACTAGATATTGGTAAAAAACCCTTGACCTTGACGACTCATCTTATGTGAAATAGAGTATAGGGGTAGATTTTCGCGAAACCCAAAAACACGTGTTTTTTTATGTTTATACGATGTATTAAAACCGTGTTTTAAGTTAATCCGCGCGGTAGGTTTATTCCATACAAACTTTAACACCTCCTAAACCCCCTTTTAGGGGTAGTTTTAAAAATCTAATAATGAGAAGCTGTATTATTTGATTAAATAAGTAATAGTGCTAAGTTTCAAATTTATAAACCCAAGGAATAAGATTTTTCAAGAGAAAAAGAGCGCGACGGACTGAGCGAGCGTTGAAACATGACGTCACACGCATCAAGTACCGGGCGGTCGAATCCGGCGTCGCGCGCTCATTTAAAAATTCTATATCTCGGAAAGTAATTGTCGTATTGAAATAATTCTTTCACATATATTTTTTATTTTCTACAGAAAATGCGATGAGCTAAAATTCAAAATTAGTGAACATTCTTCATTATTCAAAGTCGAACTTTTTTTTTTTTTTATCATAATGGAAATATTATAAAAGGCCGGATTGTCAATTTCTAGTTTCGATATGGTATCTGTACGGTGCAACCGTGCATTATTATTATACTAACATCAGCATTTTACGCGTCATTCACAAATCCATCAATCAATTAAAACAGTTTTCGATCTATACCGCGGCGGGCGCGTACTCACTATCATAGCATCAGCATAGCATAGCAATCTTATACGCAATTCACTATCATTTTAATTATATTTCAAATTTATAATAAACAGTTTTCTATCACATCTTAACTCTTTTAATATTTACAAGGTGTACCCCTTACAGTATCCTTGTATATCTGGATAATAAGAAAGAAGATCTAATAGTATAGTAATTACGCTCTTATTTGAACTATCATTACTATCTCTTATAATACCTTTAAGTTTACCTTGATGTAAAATTATAATAATCCCATGACATGAGGGTAACACCTTGAGGATTATAGGGCTTCGCTTAAGGTTTTCCACTCCATTTGACTTACCCCATAAGTCCCATAACGTCATATGGTTAAGTGTTTCGTTACATTATAAACAGATGTGTGTTATATCATGTATACTTGTAAATTAGCTTATCTGTGCAAATTTTACGTTGAAATCAAGTTTTGCTTAGTCATTTTAGATTTTGTAGTATTCAATATGGTGCCTTGTGGAATGCCAATATCTTTTTACCTTCACTTAAGAGGAAAGGATGGCTGCAAGAAATTTGAAAAATAGGTTTTTAACATATCTATTGCTGTGTGCCCGAGCTATCCCACCCGATAGCTACAGAGATAGAGACAACTACAGCTTGGACCGATTATACCTATTTAAATTAGACGAAATCGCTATTTCATAATCCCCGGATTTCTCCTCCAAAATTGGATTAATTTAAAAAAAAACAAGAATCATAATAAGAAGGGCTTTGGCTATGTCTGTCGGTATTTCTTTGTTTTTTTATATTCGTCAAATTTGTTCGGTGGACGTCTGATAAGGGTGTTAAAAATGATAAGTTTTTGTGATTTAAGAAGGCTCCTAATTCTTATAATAATTAATTTATGGAGAAAAACACAACCGAGGGACATACACTGGTACCTACATATGGCATGGTAAAATAATCATTGCTCTAATGTCATTATCCAGAGAGGAAACTGAGAATTACCACCAGCATTTCCTCTTAAGTAAAATCTTGGATTTTGGATATTTAATTCACTGCCGAATACGTGAGAGGGCTTCTGAATTTCTGTAAATCTAGTTTAACCTGTACCTAAGTAATGTAGGCTATACAGCATTCTTTTTAAAAGCATCTCTTCAATATAATGCATATCGTTAGCTCAATAACATTTACATTTAAAGCACACAATTAAAACCAGAACGTTCAACCTAAATACAGAATTCAAAGGCTAAAAAGCCTTGGTTCCAGAGCTGAAATAGTCAAGAGCCTTTTGAAAAACCCCGTCTCGTTTAAAGGAGCGTATGACCTAACTAAGTACAGTGGGTGAATCTGGGGCATCGTGTGGATGGCACCGATTCTCGCTGCGCAGCTTAATTTCCTCTAGGTGTAATGGTGCTTGAATTTTGCTGCATAGTTATTGGTAGTTTTGAAAATGGTGGGGGGTATTTGTGTTACGTTTTACTAATAGCTTAATTAAATATGTTTTATGATATCAATGTATTTCTTTATCAATATATATATTTATGTGTGTTCTACCGCTTGTACAACGGAGAGTGTTCTAAAGAATTGTTCGACTTGTTGCCCACTGCTACCTTCTACCATCGCAACTCTCGCCATCGACGGGGAGTCCATCCTCACATTTTGAAACCAGAATTGTTTCGAACTGTGCGGGCTCAAAGGAGCTTTCTTCCGCGGACGGTCAGATTGTGGAATGAGCTCCCCGCCGTGGTTTTCTCAATGGAGTACAGCATGGGGTTCTTCAAAAAGGGCGTGAAGAGATTTCTTCAGGGTCGGCAATGCGCGAGTGATGCCCCTGGTGTTGCAAGCGTCCATAGGCTACGGTAACTGCTTACCATCAGGCGGGCCGTACGCTTGTTTGCCACCTTAGTGGTATAAAAAAAAAAAATCAGCGCCCGTGTGCAATCAATACCCTGGCACCCCCTAGTGGGTGCGCGCTAGATATTGTCACCAGTAATCGGAAATTCGAGTGCAAATGGTGCAGTTATAAATGATTACGGTAATGGATGGATCCGCGGGGTAGACAAGTAAAAAGTATTTTTTTTAGAAAGGAAGAGTTTACAAGAATAAAAAGCTCGGCGCCCCCTGAGTTCCTGCGCCCGTATACACCCTGTACTATAGGTAGAGCCGGCCCTGTTTATTTCATATCTAGGCAACTTGTTTGGGGCTAAAGAATGTGTACCTGTTGGTTCTCGCGAGAGACGCGCTTATAACAATTGATGTCATTGTTATATTTTTAACCGCGAGCCAAGCGATTAATACCCGACTTTAATAACAGGTTTATATTCGACGCGTATGTTTTTTAACCGACTTCAAAAAAGGAGGAGGTTCTATGTTCGATCTGATTACTCCGAAACGGCTTATGCGATTTGTATGATTTAAACTGTACTATATCACGTTAGATTCCGAGGTGGTCCCATATAATTATTTCTTCGAAATATTTTCTATGTAACACGTCATGCTCTTTCGCTGACTTCAAAACAGTTAACTTATTGTAGAAATTTGTTATTGGCCAAACATGTAGGTATATATTCTTTGTTGATACGACGTTTAGGACCCTTTTTTTTATTACTTAGGTAGCAAACAGGTAGACGGCCCGCCTGATGGTAAGCGGTTACCGTAGCCTATGGACGCTTGCAACACCAGGGGCGTTATTCGCGCGTTGCCGACCCTGCAAAAACCTCTTCACACCCTTTTTGAAGCACCTCATGCTGTACTCCATTGGGAAAACCACGGCAGGGAGCTCATTCCACAGTCTGAGCGTCAACGGAAGGAAGCTCCGTTGAGCCCGCACAGTTCGAAACTATTCTGGTTTCAATGCGTGAGGATGGACTCCCTGTCGATGGCGAGAGTTGCGATGGTGGAAGCTAGCCGTGGGCATCATCCTTTAATTATTTGAATTTCAAATAGTTAAAAAATCTGAATATGAAATGTCTTGGTTCATTAAACTTTATGCGATCAAATCACCAATATCCCAAGCTGTCTTCTAATCACAACATGTATAAACATCACTCAACAGCATCTTGAGCCACAAATATCCCAGCTAGCTATCCCAGTCTCAAATTCAGGGCCCGTCGCTAGCTGTAATTGGGGACACGGCTCGCGGCAGCTGAGCTTAATGAATTCTTTATTAAGCTTACACTTTTAAACTTTCTTTATGTTGCCTACATTGTTGCAACCAGAATTCTCTGCAGCCTTTACGTATTTGAAGGCTTTATAGGATCAACTAAGACTTGATAGCTCAGTCAGACGTCGGATACCGAGACGAAGCTCCCGGGTTCGAATCCTACAATGAGCTTGAGCTTTCGGTGAAGGAAAACATCGTGAGGAAACCATAGCACGGTGGTAGGGTATCTTGCAGTACCCGCCAAGCACCTTTCGGTGTGTTCCGACAGCTGCACTTGAGAGCCAGTTCCTTCTAGGCTTTCTGTGTGCACCACCTTCGGCCGCATCATCACTTACTATGGTGAGATTGCGGTCAAACACAGGCCAATAAACAGTTAAAAAAAAACTATATTGATAGAGTCGTCCACGTCTCTCCGTGGGAATTGGATGGGCAGTCTTAGTAATTTCCACATATTTAGAGTATATTTAGATTAGTGTTTTAGAGTGTTAGAGCAGAACGCGAGTATCGCACAGTTTCACCCAGTACCAGCGTAGGCAGATGAGCTATATATATTTATATTGATGAATATGTGACAATAGGGACGTAACTGCGCTGTGCTCCGAATTATCGATAGCCGCATAATTCATTGTAGTATGTATAGGTATGTATGTTGCTTACCTATTTAGTAAGTTCTGGCAAATATACCAACCGCATGTAAGCATACAATTAATATTAAAATTATAACGTAAAATATACAATTGGTAAATTTATTAGGTGCCTACGCATTTCGAATGACCCTGGATGCAAACATAAAAATACGAATTTTTGCTAATTTTGAGGTAACTTAGTACCAGTTTCACTGCTTCCTGATAACGTATCCAGCAGGGTTACATGCGCATGATGCGCGCCTTGAGATAATTTTCTTACCATATTATGTCGTGCGCGGTGAAGTTCAGTTTGAAAAAGCGCGGCATTTATTCATGTGATTTATACTATAGGTACACGAGATGATTCGATGACAAAATTATCTCACGGCTCGCATGTTAGCTTTTCAGAACTAAACTGACAGATGATGATGATGATGAGATGATGGATGATATTTCTGGCACATAAGTTCTAGATATGCTAATTGATAGGCCTCTAATCTCGTAAATTACTGAATGTAGATAGAATAATGAAATAGAACCATATCTGGTCAAAATGCATCTGAAGACGATTCCAACAAGTCCAAACACGGCTAACATACGTTATTCCGTTACGGATAACCAGTGCCTACTTTCCGGATCCATCATCAGATCAGCTCAATGGTCCCAAATTAATGTATTGTCATCAGTACTTGATAAGCGTGCAAAATTTCAGTTTAATCTGACGTTTAGAAGTCGATGAAAATTACGTTTGAAGATTACATTATATGCATACATATATACGTACATATATACATACAGGTGAAGCTTATAAAAGCGTGTTAAAAAGCGCCCCACACCATTTTGTCACAGTTTTACCAACATAATTTTGTCGTACGATATGGTGACTAGTAGTAGGTAAAATAAAATCGACATCATAGATGTGTTTACATACTTAGTTACCTACACGTGAAGCTAATAAAAGCTTGTTAAACAACTGACACTTCAGTATAATATTACCGAGAAAGTAATGTTAATTTTGCCATTGGAATTTTTTGTTCAGTCTCAAAAAAGTCGTAAAACACAAATTCCGACTGAACAATTCAATTAATTATTAAAACCGAATAATTACTTTAATATTTAGGTATACTATTAACATTCCATTATAAAAATAAAACATTTAGTTCTCAAAAGGCCCACAACTTGTTTATGAACTATTAGAATATTTATCGACTGCAGTATCCGTCGCGCTACATCACTAGTCGCGGCGTGGCAGTGCGGGGCAGCGCGGGAGGCCAAATCGTGCCCGCCCCTCGCGTCTATTTCACCCCCGAGACGTGTAATTTAATTGTTGGAAATGCATTAATATTTCGACTTACCGATGAAAAGTGACATTAGATTTATACTTTGAGTGTGTCCTACTATCATTACTGCACAATCGAACTGCACATTTAACCATTTTTATCGGTAAAAACAAAAAAAAAACATCCGAGCAATTCGCACCTGACGCGCACAGCTAGTACTCGACAACGACTACTAGCGCTTGCGGTGGGATCGTTGCCTTGTTCAAACCCATGTCTACTGTTCTCACTTGGTTACTGTCACTCTAGTACATTTTAATTCTATGGTTAGAGCGTAGCGTTTAGAGCAGCTCGACTGGGGAAGTACCTCCACCTTACAGAATACCGCAGCCAAATAACTGTATGTTGTGTTCCTGCGCGTGAGTAAGGTCGCCAGAGATCATTGGGGAGAGAGGAAGGGTCGGGAACGCAAGAGTGATGCCCCATCGCATCACAAGCGTCCATGGTGCTACGGTAACTGCTTACCACCAGGCACAAGGAGAGCCGTATGCTTGTTTACCGAGTTCGTCGTATTAAGAGGAAACACTGGTGGTGTTTTTTCCATACAAACGTAATCCTCAGTTTCCTCTCTGGATAATGACACTAGAGCAATGATTATTTTACCATGCAATCTGTAGGTGCCACTGTATGTCTCTCGGTTTCGTTTTTCTCCATAAATTAATTATTATAAAAACTAAAAATCTTCTAAAATCACAAAAACTCATCATTTTTAACTGCCCTTATCAGACGTCCAGAAAACAAATATGACGAATATAAATAATAAAAGGAAAACCGACCGACATAGCCAAAGCCCTTCTTATTACAATTCTTGAAAAATAATTAAAATCGATTCAGTATTGGAGGAGGAAACTGGGGATTACGAAATAGCGATTTCGTCAATTTTAAATAGGTATAATCGATCCAAGCTGCAGTTGTCTCTATCGCCTGTATTCGGGCAGGGTTGAGGGAGGAGAGGCTTGGACAAATACATATACAGTCAAAGAAGTGTCGCGTAGTAGTCGATAATATATTATCGATACCTGCTCTAGTGTTGTTCATCGATATCGATATAGTATTACGTCTTTGGTAACCTACATGTAAGGTATAGTGTGCCCTAACCAAGATTGTTCTTTTTTATACTTTTGAGTGATGAAGGATTAAAGAACAAGAAATGTGATCGTTAATCCATACCAACCATAATATCTAATATTTAGTAACCTTTTTCAAAATAACAGGACAAAATATCTATTTTTAATTGACTTAAAAAAAGGAGATTATCAATTCGACACGTATGTATGTATTATTGAACTGCCAAACAATATTATATATTCAAATGATAATCTATTAGGACTTCCAAACAAATATACAACATTTTATAGGTGTATGTATGGTAAGTATGTATATTTATCCACGCATTTCTCGGAAACTATTAATCGGATTGTGACTATACTTTTTAGTTTCGTACCCGAAGGGTGCCAAACAAGACTCCGCTGTCCGTCCGTGCGTCTGTCTGTCAGTGGGCTGTATCTCATGAACGGTAATAGGTAGACAGCTGAAATTTTCAGAGAATATGTATTTCTATGACCGCTATAACAAAAAATAATAAAAATGAAAAAGAAAATTTAAAGGGGCCGCTCATACAAGAAACTTCTTTTTTTTTGTCATAGCAACGATAAGTTATTTAATATTGTACGGATCCCTCTGTGTGTGAGTCTGACTCTCACTTGGCTGGTATATTTATCGAAAATCGACATGTAATTTTTTTTTCTTACATTTACGAGGATTTGACCAAAGTTTTCAGATATTTTCCCTTTGACACAACCAACTCCCATAGCTCGTATCAATAAGCCAGCCCGACACACTTATTATTCCATATCTTAAAAACTATTGAACTGATTTTGATGAAACTTCCTCACAAAATTTCAGGCTTCCAAACTAATATACAAAATTTCATAGGTGTATGTTTGTCCACGCATTTCTCTGAAACTATTAATCGGATTGTGACATTTTTTTTATTGGTTTACATTTATTTCAACTCAGTGAGAGTTTTATTAAAATCGGTTCACTTGTTTTCAAGATATGGAATAAGTAATACGTGCGGCGGCTTGGCTTGAGCTTGGTCAAATTCTAAATAATACGAAATAAAAAAGTTGGTAATTGAAATAAAAAAGTAATTTAAAATACTAAATCGACTTCAAAATAAACAAAAAAAAAAGTTTTTTTTTTATCGACTTCCAAATACACTAAAAAGAATGAAATAACTCTAATCTAACGCTGATTTGAAGTCAGCGAAAGAGCACGACGTATTCCAGTAAAAATATTTCGCTGACTTTAAGACAGTGTCAGATTAGAGTTATTTTTAATATTTTGTGAAGAAGTTTCATCAAAATCGGTTCAGTTTTTTTCAAGATATGGAGTAATACACGTGAAGGCCTGGCTTGATACGAGCTACGTTTTATTATGATTCTACAATATTATTTCAAGGGCTTGTTTTATACGTATAAATAAGCTCTTTCACTAGTAAAAAAAACTACTTCATAATACACAAAAAAATATGAAATAACTGTAAACTGAAAATATCTTAAAGTCACGAAAGAGCACGTCGTATATATTCAATTAAAAATATTATAGCTGACATCAAGACAGTGTCAGATTAGAGTTATTTTTTACTTTCGCACTGTTCTCTAAGTTGAAGTAAATATAAGGCATAAAAAAAAGAATGTTCACAATTCAATAAATAGTTTCGAAGAAATGCGTGGACTGTGGACAAATATAAATCTATAAAATGTTGTATAGGTATTTGTTTGGAAGCCCTAATAGATTATCATTATGTGAATATAATGCAGTTCCAATAATATTACATACATAAATGTCGAATATATAATCTATTTTTTTATATCGACTCAAAATACAAATAAAATAACGTATGGTTAGGTATTTGTTCTAATTTCAAAATCCCTAATGTCACTTGGAACAACAGAACTGCAAGCGCTGAAAGGTATATCAACTTGCCAGTCGCCGGCCGAATCACAGAAATATAATATTACAAGTAAAGTAAAATCGAGGGGCGGGCGGTCGGTGGGAGCGGTGCGAGCTACGGCACGCACACTTGCACCATGCACAGTCTGTTCACTCACACATTGATTTCCGGGCCACAGCGCGACAGCAATAGATTTGTTAAATACCTATCTTTCAAATTTCTTGCAGCCATCCTTTCATCTTAACTGTATCTACAATTCGATAGTGATAGCAGTTTTTTGCTGCTTTGATTTCATTTTTTTTTCTTGTTTCAGGTAAACCATACGTCAACTGTCCGTCCGTACCTTCCCATAAAAACATTGTAAGTATATTTGTTGGGAACCTCGTCACCTTTATCGGCCAGGCTATGCCGGACTAGCACCTGCTAAAATCCCACTATCGTCATCAGTGGTTGAGAGAGGTAGAGCATAGCGTTTATTCGCTCGACTGAGGAAGTACCTCCACCTTACAGAATACCGCAGCCAAATTGCTTTATGTTGTGTAAAGTTGTGTTCCTGCGCGTGAATAAGGTCGCCAGAGCTCATAGGGAAGGGGGGAAAGGTCGGTAACGCGTGAGCGATGCTTCTTGTGTTGCAAAAAAAAGAATGTGTACCAGAACTCCTTCAGATTCCTTCCGTTGAGTCGTGATCACATCGACCCATCTTCCTTCTTGGGGCCGATTCTAGGCGCACAGGGCTCCAGTCCCGATTGCTTACGACTCCAAATAGCCCCACTTTACGAAAGGCAAAGATGGAGTGTCCCGACTCCCGACTCAGCATAATGCTTAGGTCAGTAAAAACCTGACCCTCGCGATGGTTTTCAGTCGATCCATGACTTCATTGTACACGTCAAAAGAAAAAATAATAAAAAAAAAAACTGCAGCTGCATTGCTGCTGAACACCTGTAGCTGCTATTCTAAGCCAGCTATAGGGCAGAATAGGGATGCGTCCTGGGCAAAATTATGATTCTAATTAGTCCGTCAGTTAGATTATCAAAAAATATATGACACGTATTTTTTGTTTTATCAAATCAATAATCTTATCTTACTAATATTATAAAGAGGAAAGATTTGATTGTTTGTTTGTTTGTTTGTTTGTTTGCATTGAATAGGCTCCGAATCTACTGAACCGATTTGAAAAATTCTTTCACTGTTGGGAAGCTACACTAACCGCGGTTGACATAGGCTACTTTTTATGACGGGAACGCGGGTGAAACCGCAGGGCGGAAGCTAGTGATTGATAAAGATAAAGCCCGTCAAAGGAGTGGCGGCTCGTGGCGTCACTCGTTTGTGAAGTGTACAATCGTGTGACGTCACGCAGAACTTCAAAACACTATCCCCCTTATTCATAATCGCTTTTTAATTAAATCAGTGTAATAGTGTGCCTTGTCTCACTCTTTCGATCACCAAATGTCAAGTGTCAGATAAAGACTTCGGAATTTTAGCTAATCAACGTTTGATAACTTTATTATGAATGAGGGGGTAAATTTTCGTCATTGTTTGTTTTGATTTACAAAAGAAAAAATACGTGCCTAATATTTTTTGAAAATGACAAATATGGACTAAATAATTTTTTCAGGCCAGTAACCTATTTACGTCACACCCGGCACTTGAATTAAGGTTATTGGTCTATGGGCGGGCTAATACTTTCAGGTGTCAAGAGTACTGTCAAATCATTAGCTTGCCATTGCATGGTGAGCAATGATAAATTCGTGGGAGGATGAGTGTCCCTTCTTTACGTATAAATACTAAGTATTCTTTGCCAACTCCTCTCAATTAAAATACAATTTAGAAAAACAACACAATAATCTGAGTCGTTACGTTTCTACCCACGCCCTTCCTACCCTAGTTTACGTCGCTCTTATTTATATGGGTATAAGGTTGAAAGTTTAATATTTGAGTATGGTTTGGGTGAACGACATGCTGAAACAGTGGGACGCGTTATCAGCACAAAGTATGCGGTTACATCATAATTGTGCACTCAATTTGTGAAGGTACAGACAGACAGACGGACAAATAGGCATATTTCTTGGTGAAATTATTGTTTCTGGGGATATTCATAAATAAATAAAAAATGTAACCTTGCTGAGTTTCTTGCCGGATTCTTCTCAGTTGAAGGCCGAGTTCCGAACCGGTGGTAACTTCAGTAAATGTCACCTTCATAAGTGCCCTTCTGGGGCCTTAATTGAATAAATGGCTTTGACTTTGACTAAATGACATAATCTTTTTTTGTTCAGTACTAAAAAATTTTTTTTTTTAAATCCATAATTTACTATTTTCCTATTTTCTATCGCATGCACCAAACGATTTTCGTTATATCTCTACATATAAAAATACATGTCGTAACTGACTGGTTGATCTATCAACACACACCCCAAATCACTGGGGTTACAAACTTAAAAATTTGTAATCGGCTTCCTTTTTTAACGTTGGACAATGTTGGCATCCACTAAGAAAGGCTTTCTCCAAAATTCAAATCTATAAAGTCGTGTTAGTTACACTATTTATAACTCAAGAACGACTGAACCGATTTGGCTGAAAATTGGTGGGGAAGTAGCTGAGAACCAGGAGACGGACATAGGATACTTTTAACTTTTTTTTGTTTAGGGTAGGGTAGAACACCACGCGAACGAAGTCGCGCCGGGCCAATATCGCGTGGGCGTGGTGGAACCGCCGCCGCCGGATCATTTTAAACATTACCAATATAATATACATAGGTACATAACGTTCAAAGACGTACATATATTACATTATATGTAACAATGTTATGTAATTAATCTCATATGACAGACAGGCTGTTCCGCAGATCCATCTCAATAAAACCACCGCACCGTCTCGTACCCCCGATGTAAACATAACCGTCATACAATATCATTATTATTGAATGTAAATATGACAATACATTTATACCTATCTTATTATATCTACAAAAGGCGTATGAACCGTGTCGCATATATAAAAAAGTCTCTTCTTGCTTGAATCAAAGCCTGTAATTTTTTATTCGTTTTTTGTGAGTGTTTGACGTCTAAACCAGAGACTTAATATAACACCAGCAGCAGTTAAATAGCTTTTAAACTATCGCATATTTTTTGATATGACTACGTTGGAATATAAAGCCCGCACAACCTAGTGCCTAGATAAAAAAACTTTTGTTAAAACTTGTATTAATTTCCGCTGACAGCGGGTCAGTTACAGGATTAAATGAATTCTGCAAACGTTAAATCGGTCAGCTGAAAGTTATTTTTCCGCCTATTTCATAACTCCAGTTTGAGCCGAGCGGAGCACCGCATGTCAACCCATATGAAATGTTAACACTTCGCTTGAATAGGTTTTCTTTTTTTTTGCGAGACTGCTCTCTGCCTTTAGCCATTGTTTGTCAAACTACGTTCGGATTCCTATTTTGGATGTTGTTTACATTGATGTTTTTGGGAAATGTGTGATCCACCATTTTTTAATGGCTTACAACGAAGGTTTTAATTGCAGTGTATACCTTTTACCACCCATTACTGACTTGTGGAAGATAAAAAGATGGGCATGATACTTATGGGAAATAAAACCATGAAATATATCAGCATTTTTTGTAGTTTTTGTTCCTACAATCTTAACAACGCCTCAGAGAGTCGACTTCCTATTCTCCAGACCCTCTAGCCAAAATTGACACATCTGTTAAAATTTCTACTCTACAATAAAGATTACAAACACAGCTCCAACGATGTATAAACAAATCACTATCTATCTTATTCTATCGCGATAGCTCCGTCCCTTACCCGCGGGATGTTTATAATTTTCCCGCGCGTTGCTAGTCGCGCGCGGTTGTTGCGCGGACGCAGACGCGACACAAATGTTCTTTTTTTGAAATTTGAATAGTGTTTTAAGTGAAAAAGGTTTATTGTGTAAAATAAGTGAAACAATGTGTGAATTGGTGTAACAATTTTATCGGTATTTAAGTGGGTTCTTTGGTAATGACGTGTTTTAACAATATGAAAAAAATTGTTGCGGTTAAGTTTCCTTGAGCAAATTACTGGGAGCACTTAAAAGTGCAAATATAAATTAATACCGATTTATTTAAATTATTTAATTATGGTTAATTGACAAAGCCTGATAAGATGCGTCATTACGTGTAAGACAAGAATATACCTACCTATTGTAGTAGCTTCCCTCTGCACTTGCATCCCCCTAAGTGAAAATTGTATGAATGAGCATTTTTAAATAATTTGCTACAAAAAAACTGTAACGTTCGTAAGTGCCTTATCAGAGCCTGCATTAATGAGAAATGAGTTTGAATACCATTAACTGTTCATGAATATTTATTCTCTTTTTAGATTTACCAGACAATCATTTAATTTAAATAAGTTTTTTGATTTACCAAAACTGATACCATTTTTTTATTTTAAGTAAATTTTTACCATTGACAAATAGTATTAAGGAAAAAGATAACAAGAAAACTATAACTGTATTTGAGCAATAATCATCATCATCTGCCTGCCCTGTTCCCAATCATTTGTGGTCGGCGCAATATGTACGCTTCTTCCATTCGTCTCATCTATCCATCATACCAGCATTCACTCCTTTCTTACCCATGTCATCTTTCACACAATCCTTCCTCTTTTTCGGTCTTCCTCTTCCCGTATATCCATCCACTCTCTTTAAGCGATAATGGCCCTGATTCTGTTGTTTACAACTAAACTAATTTTAATTCACTATGTCTCTTTCTAACAAAGAACATAAGAAAAGGATGTAAGAAATGTAGTCCTGTCAAATTAATCCAATGCTTGTTTTCAATAAAAATTTAGTCGCCATCTATCGCGGTTACGTCTAAATGCCCGCAAATGAAGACGGCAAAGACTAATTTGACAGCTTTAAATATGTTCTATCCTTCTTCAATAATGTTTGTAAGAAAGAGATGTGATGTGACTAAAATTAGTTTAGTGCGATTTACAACAGAATCGGCACCAATATGACCACATTATAGATAATAGTGTAATAATAGTATAATATTTCCTCCCTATGTAGCTTTAAGTTATATCTTTTTGACCTATGCTTTATTTGTCTAAAAAAATTATATGTTAAAAAAACTTGTCTATAGTCCTTCTTCTATCCAATAAGCAAGTTAAACTAACAGTCCATTATCATCAAATTCATCCTAGGCATGTCCACTGCTGTACATAGGCCGGACTAATAATATCATTTATAAATAGGTAACATACAATGTTTTGCGGTTTGCCAGTCGTATGTTGATAAATATAACTATGTACAATTTCCTTATTCGATACTGAACACAGTTACCTATATTATTATATTTTAAAATGTATATTGTTATGTGACAGCTATTGCAAATATCTGCCATTTAGAAATAGAAAAAGAAATGCTTTTATTGTTACAATTTACTACTAACATAACATATTTATAATAAGGTTAAACATCGAAAATAATAATAATAATAATATTGCAGCAAGGGACACAAGCTCAGCTTTATGCTGGAGACGAACTCGGGTTACAAGTCCGACGTCCAGCGCTGGTTTTCAGCTTAGACCCGTTTGACTTTCACTGTTGGATTTAAAAAATAGTCCCTAACTAGCTGTTCCCTGCGATTTCACCCGCGTTCCCGGGATAAAGATTATACTGTTCCTCATGGATCTGGCTATCATATACAAAAAGATTTTTTCGAATCTGACTGGTAGTTCAAGAGATAAGCCCGTTTAAACAAACAAACACAAAACATCCGCTTTTTACCTGCTAGCTGTTTCCGCGGTTTCATCCGCGTTCCCGGGATAAAAACTATAATACTATCTCAATTGTTTATTTACCAAAACTAAGTCTTCTTAATTTTTTTTTTATTAAATGGGCTTGCTTTTGGCCACTGACCCGCCCATAAGGGGCGATGACGAAGCCTAAGATGGAACACGCTTACCCAGAAGAAACCTATTCACTCTGGCCTTGAAAGTACCTAGATTGTAGGCGTCAGGAAACACAGACGCCGGAAGCAAGTTCCACTCCCTTGCTGTCCGCATTATAAATGAGGATGCAAAACGCTGTGTCCGTAGGTATATTCGGTATGTCAACAACGTACGGGTGAAAATGTTCCTGGCATCTAGTGGTTCGGTGTAAAAATGGGGATGGTGGAATAAGGTTGAACAATTCCTTTTGAATAATTCTTCTGTCACATATCTGTCAGAATGCTTCGAGTTTTTTAATTATTTATTTATTTATTCATCTATTATTCATCATCGCCTAAGTCGCGAGAAGAGGATTTACACCTGTGTATGCGACAGTTTTATTATAAGTTATCATGAGGTCATCGACAACCCTTCCATTCGACGATGTTAGTGTTGTCCTTTGACATTCAAAACCTGTTGGGCGCCCATTACCGAACTCTTAATGCAATTTTCGTAATAAAATGCTCAGATTACCGTATCGAAGTTTTAACTTTTAGGTGTTTTAAAAACCGTTACAAATTACACGCTGGGTTGCCAGTGTTAAAAATGCTTAAGTGTTTTTTAATCGTCGCATTTGGTTGATGTGTGATTACCTGACTCATACAATATAGGGACTTTCAAGGCTAGAGTGAATAGGTTCCTTCTGGGTAAGCGTGTTCCATCTTCGTCCCTTATGGGTCAGTGGACAAACGAAAGCCCATTTAATAAAAAAAAACTGTTACCATATTTACCAAAATTAATGGGGATATTTAAAAATAAAAACACGAAAAAACTTTTTTGTCCAAAATAAAATCTGAGGATTTTTTACTGGTATCACCATGAATATGACGAGCAAAACCACAGGTTTCAATTTAAACAACTATAATTTATAATAAACTATTTTAGTTTTACAAACCCGCAGCCCCGCAGCTATCTTTCTGCCTTCATCTTGTAAACCTTGGATCTTTCAATGTTGCAAGATTAGATTAAAACGTCAAAGTTACTGATTGTTTGGCATATCTATAGAAATAGGTTTCTGTAGTGTTTACTCATTGCTAGTTGCTACTGGCTTGTATTTATTATATTTTTAAATTTGGAATTGTCATGTTCCTTGTTTGCTGTTTCAAGATTTTATTTAAGATAAGCCCTTTATTTTTCTGTTACACTCGAGTTCTAAATTTAACATTAATTTGAGCATTTTTGTCTTTCGCTTGGTGCTTTAAACAAATTGGTATGTTTCAAAAGTACGCCGGACAGTGTAGGGTCTAGGGTAGATAATCCCGATAAAACATCAAAAATACATTCAAATTAAGAACTTTATCTCACATTGACAACAAAAAAAAGCCTGTAAGTGGGTCGACCGACGACACAGCAAAGTGCATTTCAAAAACTGTCTCTCTCAGTTACTAATTAGCTTCAAAGTTTAAACTTTTGCAATCCAACGTGACAGTTACGCTTTGTGTCGCTTTTCTGATTCATTTTTCAAGCGAACTTTGCTGCAAAAATTGCCAGCACAAAAAATTAGATTATGTCAACATAAAATCTTAATTCGAAGGAGAAAAACGTAAATAGAAAATCGGTCTATACAATATTATTTATTTTAAAAAATTGGTGATGGGCAGGTGATATTAAAGTGATGTACTTTTTACGGTAAGCCTTCGAAACGTATAAAAACTTTTTAACATTTCAGTAATAATAAAATTATCATATTATGGGACAAGACTCGATAAAGACCGGTGCCAACAGCAGGTATTAAAAAGAAACACTCTGACAGTTTCAAATATTCGAATTCGGAACATAAACTTTTTAATGAGAGCGCTTCTGTAAACAATTGTTTCGCTGAGCATTTATTACGTGGGCGGATTTTCGTCCCATTTGCAAAATAATCGGACCGTGTTATCGATTACGATAACCGATTGTCTCGATTGTCTTGAAACATCGGTGATTTATTTTTTATAGGTTTGATTGTTGTAATTATGATATTTCTCGTTGAATTGCGGCCTTGTATTTACAGAATCCTCGGGTGACACATTCTTGATAATTTCCTTCATTAGTATTTAAACTATAACTAGGCTATTATTGTAAATAATAAAACAATTAAATAATTACTCTAAACGCGATAAGTTATCTTGTCATACAAATACGTATTGCTCAGTGTTTATATAATAAATCAATTTAAACCTTGTGCCATGTTATCATAAATACCTATATTCAGTGCCTATACTGGCAGATTTGCGCGCAGTTCCAATAAAAAATGCACAGTGCCAGATTTTACATTAAAAAAAACACTTGCGATACATAATCTGTACTGACTGACTATTTTTATATTCACGCTGTGATGCGCGTTCGTCAGGCCATCGTATTTATGAGCAAAAATTAGTTTTTTAATTCACCCTTAACTTCCAATGGCAACCATATTGATTTTTGATCTAGATTCATTATGAATTGATCTAGGAGTGGGAGAGACGCAAGAACAAGTGTCCATTTTCAGTTTCGACGTCGTCTACTGTGTACCCGACTATTAGCCTTACTAGAGTCCATTTTAAACATACAATAATACGCTGCACGATCAAAATGTATTAAAATTTTGTATTTTTTTTTTCGAGATTTCAGAGGTGGTCCTATAGTAAAAGTTAATCATAATGATGAGTAAATTAACCCCTAAAAATTTGGCTACGGGTTACAAATTAACCCTGTATATATAAAAGTTCCATTCAAATCCTCGGTAAATGGTACCGGAATCGTTTTTCTAGGTATTTATTGAAGTAAACATTGCGGTTCAAAGATAACCAGAACGTTCTGTTTAAATAACTAAGTTAATAATGTCTATATGAATATGCGAGCGATTACTATTACCAGCCATTCTAGTCCCTATTTACCCGCCAGGGGGTAATTAAGGTCGTTTCTTATTGCCCATAACTTTTGTTTATTTCTCATAGTTGCTTCGCTACTTTACATAGATTTCCATTTTCGTAATTGTAACGACCCGGTGGTACGGCCTTAATTTTGAAGAAGTTAAGTAATAAATCTACTATACAGGTCGTTGTTTTGGTCAGCGACGAGCGACTCAGGGTCGATAATACAAATGATACTGGTGCTAAAAAAAATATAAAAAAAATACTTTATTTTTTTTAAATAATAAAAATTAAAAAATTAAAATTTTGAAAATCGTGTAATAAGCTAAAGTGTAGACATAATACTCAACGGGAGTACGAGGGAGTAAAGGGGTGGGGCGATGGCGGCTTGTGCCTAGCTCTAGTCTGTGCACGTGCCTAGTAACCATACTTTGCGGTAATTTTATTTCAAATTCAATAAGGTATTTCTCATCATATTTACAGTATTTAATGGAATTAAGTCCATTTTTGGGGAATATATATTTTGTACTACCGCTCCTGGGTCGCTTGTCGCCGACCAAAACAACACCCTGTATATGTTAAAGAACTGTATATGTATCTCCTGTACCCCTAGACTAAGTACTTTACGTTGCGTTTGCGCGAATAGAAACGCTACAAAATGTATGAGATTGACATTTGGTTACGCTAGGATCTAGCGAATCCTTCGCGGAAACGCAACGAAAAGTACTTTGTCTAGGGGGGCTGGTCTCGCTATGTCTCTTTTTGGGTCAGGTGTAAATATGGACTGTCAAAGCCATTATAGCGTGTCACCTGTTTAGTCCCTCCCGATGATGATGACCTTATTCTTTGGCCTCGCCTTTTCCAGTTACGCGGGGTCGGCTTTCCGAATAATGCGACGCCATTTTTTCGGTCTTTGGCGTCATCTTCCGTAAGTCCCATCTCCCTCATGTGGCTTTGGAGTTTGAACCCTTTAATCCATGTGGTTTGAGGTCATCCTCTTCACCTCTTCTTTGTAGATGGAATGGCATTTTTTCACGACATGGTCGTCAGTTCGTCGAAGAACATGACCGTACCATCTCAGTCTGGACTCTTTAACTTTATCCGCTATTTCTTATGATGAAGATATTATTGTCTTATCGTGTTCTTAGGTAGGCTAATTGATGCCTGTTCCAGCAATAGGGATTAAATTGTTGATCAAATCGAACACGACTATTACTAGACTTTCTTTCGCGCCTTTCGATAGTTTATTTTAATTTCTTTATTCACAGTTCTAGGCAATTTACTTTTGTTGTTGCCGTTAGCGACAGTAATTCCTTCCGCCAATGCGGGATGAATCAATAATTGCTCACATATTCTTTTAGATACGACGCGTATTATCCTATATTAAGTTTAATTGCCGAGCTCAACAA
Organism: Polyploca ridens; assembly: GCA_951394255.1. NCBI lineage: Eukaryota > Metazoa > Arthropoda > Insecta > Lepidoptera > Drepanidae > Polyploca > Polyploca ridens. The sequence continues at coordinate 8,222,524 of OX596269.1, read as the reverse complement.
ATTGTTAGGGTAAATTGAAATACGTCTAATAAGAGCCAATCAATTCCGTCTCCAATTACCCATCGAACATTTAAAACTCAATTCCATTTTCAAATGCTGCAAAAAAATCAAACGGCAATATTAATTGTCGTACCGATCGGATGACATGTCGGTCAATTTTATTGACATAAATTGTTCCAGATAGGGCCTCGTGACGCATCCTGATGTACGATCTAATGTATTGTGTTTATGATTTAGCTGACATATTTGGACACTCGTTTCTATTTGTTATATGTGATTGGCAATGTTTAGTCTTTTAATGGTCTTCAGTATAGAAGTTAAGACGAGAGATGTCGACAACGTGTCAGTCTCTCAGTCTGAGGAGATACTTTGCCTCCTTATGTTTGTTCTACCGCTTACAACGTACAGTGTTCTGTAGAATTGTTTAAGATGATGCCCACGGCTACCTTCCACCATCGCAACTCGCCATCGACGGGGAGTCCATCCTCACACATTGAAACCAGAATTGTTTCAAACTTTGCGGTCTCAAAGGAGCTTCCTTCCGCGGACGCTCAGATTGTGGAATGAGCTCCCCGTCGTGGTTTTCCCAATGGAGCACAGCATGGGGTTCTTCAAAAAGGTTGTGAAGAGATTTCTGCAGGGTCGGCAACGCGCGAGTAATACTCCATAGGCTACGGTAACCGCTTACCATCACGCGGGCCTTATGCTTGTTTACTAAGCAGTATAAAAAAAACGTGGATGGAAATTCTCACGGCGTCTAGTGGTTAGACGGAGAAATGGTGACTGAGGATTGATATCTAACTTTTCCTGTCCGCAATATCCAAAATATGAAAAGACAATATCTCGTTTCGATTAATTCACTTTCCAAAAGAAGATTTCATACAAGAAGATTTTAAGTATTCCATCGACGCAGTATTTCAGTAGCACATTGGCCGTATTGACATAATATCTCGATCCAAAACGCGTGGGTACTTACAAACAATGGAACAAACAACGGGACATGGCAATTACAGCTTCCCACGACTCGTCTAATTACTCTATAGTCTATGGTACATTTACGTCCGTCATGGTGTCGAGTGGAATGTCTGTGGTTTTGGGCTTTTAAAAAACGTGAGAGTTGCTATGCGTAGTTCCAATTTTAAAAATATTTCGAATGTTGGTGTCTTTTATTTTAGCTGCAGTTTTCGCTTTTAAGACCCATCTGCTTGAGGCGTTCTTCGGCAAAGGTCGACTGCCATACAGCCAACGACTAAGGTGTAGATGCGTTACCTACGATATTTAAAACAATATTGCCTCGCATTCAATTAGTCACGCACCAAACAGTTTCGTAGTCTTTTTCAAGCGTAATTCTTGCAATATGCGTCCAAATCTATTTGAAGACTCCGAGTCATCTAAGTAAATGCAGTAACGATACTGTATCAAAACAAACTTGATTCCTCTGCCGACTGGCAATGTACAAGGATATGACATTTGCGGTCAAATAAACCACAGATATGATCTATCGACAGTTTGTCTATGATAGAGGACATACGATCGTAGTTCATACCTACCTTGTCCATCCATACGAATTTCTTTTTAACTTATAAGAATGCCAAAGAAATAATCTTGTTGCTATAGTTATTTTGGATCATCTTGATCATTGTTTGCTATGGTTTGTTCGGGTGGAATCTTGCGTCAAATTTCACCAACTTCCAGTGGTCGGATTGACTTGATATTTGGTATACATTAGAGCAGTGGTTCACAAAGTTGATTGGACCGCGACTCACCTGACACAAAGTTCAGAATTCGGTAATCGCCTCTTGGTTTTCATGAAGGAAAAAAGGGTATAACTATATGAATGAACAGCGAGCTGCCCCCCTAAAAAGGAAGCTAAAGCAATATTGCTAACGCAATTCATTTTTTCGAATTTACGGCAGATCTTATGCAATTCATCAATTCCGAATCTTTTATTGAATTGAATTGTATATAATGAGTGACTAGTATACCAAAAAATATTGAAATTACGTAGGATCTGTCGAGAATTCGAAGAAATGAATTGCGTTAGCAATATTGCTTTAGCTTCCTTTTTAGCCCCCCTGGGCCCACCCAATGTTCGCTGGCGACCCACCAGTGGGTCACGTCACGACCCATACTTTGGGAACTCCTGCATTAATGTATTGGAAGCAAAGACCAATAAATAATACCAATACTTAATACTCCCTGATTAGATGACAGTGCAAGTACAGTCAACAAAAAAAGCTTGTATTAAAAATGAAATTTTAAACAAAATCTTATTTCAAGTCAACGGACAATAAGTAAAAGGAACAAAATTATGTCAGACAAACTGAATTGTTTCTCCAATTCCTTGCTAAACTTAATTTATCCCAAAGTGGATTGTAAGGGCTTGAGGATGAATTATAAATGTTAGGTGCTTCAGTATATCTTCGCAGGTAACCGGAGCTCAGTATTTCATGGCCCCACTTCTTTTCTAAACCTTTTCTAAGAAAATACTTTCAGAGGTGTATATTTTCTTTTATACAACGAAGCCGGTCAAGCATACGGCCCGGTAATGGTAAGCGGTTACCGCAGCCATATGAACGTTTGGAATACTCGAGGCATCACTCACGCGTTAGGCTGCGCATCCACCAGAGCTGTGTGAGGTAGCGGAACGGTGCGAACATGCGTAGCGAAGCTGTGAAACGGTGTGACTCCTTCCACCAGAGATGTGTGAGGAATGTGTAATATGTAGAAATGAGCGCTGCGAGAATAGGTAGCGGACTCTTTTCGGATATGACCTCTACCAAACACCATCTATTGACACACATTTCTAGCTTGTTTTGTTACAAAAACCTCGCTCCGCTAATATACACGAGCTGTGCGGAGCCAGGCTTGGTAAATGAAGTGCTTCTATTGGTGCTTAAAAACACATTCCTCGCAACGCATCTTAGCAGATCCCTGATGGATATCCACCCTTACCCCCTCATCGATGAGTTCACACATCATTTATTAGCTATACTTTGGCTTGATGTTAAGAAAATAGAAATGACATCAATTGTTATTATAGGACGCGCGTCCCTCGTGATTTAAAAATAATTCCAATTTGTAAGACTATTATGTCTTGTTCATTTACTATAAAATCCTAGTTCTCTCACATCGTTAATATTCTTTGACGAGACTGAGGCCCGCGTTAATAATCAATTTGCCATACAGAACATGTGTGTACAGAAAATTTTTTATTTTATTTTTAAACTGGATTATTTGTCGTTAACATGCACCGGTCCATTAAATTTTTTCTCATTAATTTATAAGTTTGGCTTCACCCGACCCTTGGCTTCACCCGCCTTCCCGAGAGTAAAATGCTTTTCCAAGATAAAAATGTTAGCATTTTTTTTTTTGCTAGTTTAGATAATCGCGGTAGGAATCTCCTAAGCGTCAGGTAAATATGAGCTCATGTCTCAGATTCCAATTCTACAGATATTTATTATACAAACAAGTCGACAAAACTGTCCTAATCGTTTAACCACCCATAAAGTGTTAATAGCGGTAAAAAAATCCAACAAAGAGAAGAAATTAATATTTGAAAATGGAATATAGGCGTTAACCGGCGCCCACATTGCAGTTTTATTTGTTCAAGTGGGTAGTTCGGTTTTCAAATATGGTATTTGAATTTGGATTGCTCCAGGTCAGTCGAGCGTTGGCGTCAGATGCGTCCACACACTCTTTATTTGGGCAGTTAAATAAATTAAATTTATTTTATGGGCATTGATGGTAATAAGTGCTCCTTTATCGGAGGTTATCTCCATTTGTTAATTTAGAAATGTATTTGCTTATTTATTGATGTTCAAATTTAATCATTTTTGTACTTTACAATAATGACGTTTTCCATTTGACGCGTCATAATTTCACTACAAAACAGCGTATGAAATGAGTTTATTTTTTTCAATGTTGCAGTGTAATTCGCACGTCAATGACGTCTCTAATTACACTAACCATTGTTTTCAATCATTATACTTTAAAGAGACTTAGTGAATACCGGGCAATTATTTTGTTTTAATTCTGCCAATATAGAGCGCGGGTGATGCATCTACCTATAAACATCTTAGTTTTCATTTCAACATTGTCTTAGAGGAATTCTAAGTATTAGAGAAAGGGTCCTGCCCTTGGTTTGATACGTGATGGCTTGCGTATCGCGTCTGATGTGACGGACATGTCTGCCGTGACCAATGTCCTGGGACTATGGTTGTAGGAGAAAAAAATAACACGGTCCAAGTTAATAACTTGCATCTGTAATTTAGTTTGCTCAATGTGGTTGTCATTTAAAATTTTAAACCGACGAAAAAACGGAGGTATTTTTTGCGTTTTATTTCATTATGCATTCATTATTAAGTTTGCTTTTTACTTATTAAATATCGATTCAGTCTTAATTTGTAGTTTCGCCGCCGGGGCACGCAATTGTTATCATTGTCAGTGTGTTTAGAATGTAATAATTATGTAATGAATCTAAGATTGTTTTAAAAAGATTTATTGCTGAGTTATTGCCGGCTCTTCTCAGCAAATGAAACCTTCCGAACCGGTATTAGAGTCAGACTATTCATAAGTGCCTGCGAAGGTCTATTTGAAATAAATGATTTGATTTTGATTATGTCAATTTCAAGATTTTCAAGCCAAGACGTAAAATACAGAAAATATATTAAAATTTAATGCTATATGACTCATACTTTTACATGCTAATCTTAAAATAGATGCAATTAATAACTGTTCGCTCATAACTTGGACCACATACCAAGTTCCGCACCACTGCATCAGATAGAAGACTCCGGTCACGCTACAGATGTCGCAAGACCTCTCATCAAAGCAACCTTTAACACAAGGGCATAGAGTTCATTTTCGTATAAACCAGCTGAACTAATGTTGCCAAAGGAATCCATTGTTAATCTGCCAGGAAGGTGCATTTCCAACCTCCTTTGTCAGTTTGAAATGTATCGAAAAAACAGTCTTCTGCCATCTCAAGAGAAGTGGGAGTAATCGTTTTAGGGCGAACGGATGGCGCTATCAAATAAGACATTTAATTTTGTCTGTTGTGTGATCACACCCAAAGAAGCCATACTTGCTCTCGCCAATGTATCGTTGCCTGTAACGTAGCAGTACGCCTAGCAGTGTGAAGATCCCGACCGCCCCCCCACTAACCCCGACCCTCCAGAAATTATAGTGATAGTAGTTAATTGAATAAGTTCGCTATTATACGGACCAGACCATTTTGACGGGCCAGCTGGCGCAGTTGGTTAAGATTCACCTTGCGCGCCGCAGGTCGTGGGTTCGATTCCCATACAGGACATGCATTTGTGTGCATGAACATGTCTGTATGTCCTGAGTCTGGGTGTAATTATGTGTATTATGTATGTATTTACAAACAAAAAGTAGTATATGTATTATATCAGTTATCTGGTTTCCATAGTACAAGCTCTGCTTAGTTTGAGATCAGATGACCGTGTGTGAGATGTCCCAGGATATTATTATTATAAAGTGTCGGGGTTGGTTTGACACTTAATGACAATTATTTGGTCCTTCAAGCCAGTATCAGCCGGATTAACAATCCAAAAAAATATGATTCTCACTTCATATTTGGTGTTTATCTTTTTTATACGTTCTAAGTATTAATTATTTGTCATTTCAAGTGATTTCAAGTTCAAAAGAGTTTATGACCAGAATGCTGGCGTATACCTCGGTAAAAGAATTAGCATTATCATCCAACGCGACAATGCCGCCATCATTCTGGGAACGTTGCCCGACAACGATTTTTTAAGGATTTTATGTTTTTATTTTTTTATATGATTTAAAGTTAAACAGTTTTTTAATAACCGTATTGTTTGCTAATGCAGTACCAATGTATTCCCCAAAATATTTCTAGCATCATAAACTTTTCGTAGTTAATTCTTTTACTTTGAAGTGATCAAATTGTCTGGAAAGTTAAATTGATTGAATAAAATATATTTTTTTTTTTTGTTGCCCCTACATTAAATAAGTTTAGGTACATCATATGTCGCAATAAGATAGTTGAAGCCGTGATATGATTATATCTCTAGGGATATAATTATATACCGTATATAAGATATTTATATGAAAGCTCATAGTATCTTTAAATAAATGTTTCTTTCTTTCTTTCTTTCTTTTTTTTTTTTTAAAGACTAACCCCCTTATTCATAATAAAGTTATCAAACGTTGATTAGCTAAAATTCCGAAGTCTTTATCTGACAGGTGACATTTCGTGATCGAAAGAGTGAGACGGGCCACACTATTACACTGATTTAGTTAAAAAGCGAAATAAATAAGTAAATAATAGTTAAATAAGGGGGTAAGTCCGTAAACAAGTTCAGCACTAAAAGACAAGCAAATAAACGCAATAAAAAAATAATAGCAAATATACTCGCATTCATAAAATTAGTGATAATATGTTCTAAAAAATAATAATGGTTATATAACTAATCCCCCCTTATTACAAAAGAAGGTTTAAAGCAAGTTTAGTAAAAACCAGTCGCTCGGTCACTTTCTAACGTCATAGAACAAAAAGAGACGAGGCTATTTTAAAACCTGGGTTTGCTTTAATCCATGTTTTGTAATAAGTTGGATCGGGTTTCTAATTAAATTAAATAGTGTCGCAGAGTCACGAAATATGAGTCAATCCTTTTGAGCTATACATTCCTGGTACCTATTTGCTTTGTTTATATGAGCAAATGAAATGATCCGTATTATCTTACATTATACATGCGTTTATTATACAGCAGGATATTTTATTTCCATATTCAAGATTTTGGCATACATTTCGGGCGCCATTTTGTGTTTTTTTGAAAATGGCGGCGCACGATGAAACCTTTATAAATCGATTGGGGACACCTATACGAACAAGAAATTACTAGGGTATCCATGGTCTAAAACGTCACATTACAGAGTTATTTGCAAAAAAAGATATATTTTTGACAAATTCAATAACCATAAGAACAAAACAGTTTTTATTTTCTTCTAACAAAATACCCAGTGGCAGCCCTGAATGACAGTAATGTCTTCTCTTCTCTATCCCTCATTTTCGTCATTAATAAAGTAATTTATTTTAATATTATAATGACTACTGTATAACTCGCTAGCTTGTCAGCTAATCGTCGTTTAAATATCAGTATAACACGCCACAATCATTCGATTGATCGAATAAATTTCACATAATCGAAAGTGATCGATACGGCTCGTTTAACTCTATAGTTTATGCCTCGCTCTATTTAATCGGTGTCTAATTATGAATGGGAATTATATCATGTTGTCCATTCGGGCGTCAAGACCAATGGCATGGTCTTCTTACAAGCTTTTATTTGACGGGCCAGTTGGCGTAGTTGGTTAAGGTTCGCCTTACGCGCCGCAGGTCGTGGGTTCGATTCCCACACAGGACATACATTTGTGTGCATGAACATGTCTGTATGTCCTGAGTTTGGGTGTAATTATGTATATTAAGTATGTATTTACATACAAAAAAGTAGTATATGTATTATATCAGTTATCTGGTTTCCATAGTACAAGCTCTGCTTAGTTTGGGATCAGATGATCGTGTGTGAGGAATGTCCCAGGATTATTATTTAACTTGCAATGTATGTATGTAACTATGTTTGTTCGGGTGGAATCTTGCAAGTCGAATTTAACCCACTTCCAGTGGTCGGTTTGACTTGATATTTGGTGTACATTAGTATATTGAAAGACAATGCAAGTACAGCCAACAAAAAGTACAGACAGTCACTAAAAAAACTTTTATTAAAAATGAGATTTTTAACAAAAACTTATCAAATATTATGGTTGTCGTTTCCACTGAAACAAAATTCGTACTATATGTACCTAATTGCTTTTCTTATCGGTCAAGTCTTTTATCTTAATCAGTTATTGGGTGAAAGACCGCTATATCTTTTACCAAATATAGTATTTTTCAGATCAGTATGATGTCAAATACTTATGAAACAAGTTTGAGCGTACTATGTATTTTTTTAGGGTTTCGTAACCAAAGGGTGCCAAACGGGACCCCTATTCATAAGACTCCGTCCGTCCGTCCGTCCGCGCTTGTCTAGATCTGCATCTACGCTAATAAAGAGAGAAGATTTGAATTTTTGTATTTTTGTTTTTGTATTTATAAACATTCTTTCACCAGAATTAAGCTAAATTATCACTGAGTAACATAGGCAAAATATTATTGTAAAAAAAAATAGGAAAACTCCAATAATGTAACCTATATTTCACCAGGTCCACGCCGGGTACGAACAAGTTTAATATAAAAAAAACGAAAGCATTGCTTTAATAACGAGTGGAAGCGTCTACAATTACACACAGGAAATGCGTGAGGATGGTGGCAGGAAGCTGGCAATCTTAGTTCTCGGTCCCTATTGGACAGCAATTAGCGAGACTTGGTCACATTTAGAGCTGAACGGATAGTGTACTGGGTGGTTTCATTATCCTCTTTGTGGTTTAGTTTAACGGTTTACCCGTATTCCCGGGGACCCTAATGTTCTCCCGAGTTAACGTTAAAAAAATCATTAATTTATAAATAAATATCCTGAGGCATTCCTCACACACGGTCACCTGATCCCAAACTAAGCAGAGCTTGTACTATGGAAACCAGATAACTGATATAATACATATACTACTTTGTTTGTAAATACAAACTTAAAATACATAATTACACCCAGACTCAGGACATACAGATATGTTCACGCACACAAATGCATGTCCTGTGTGGGAATCGAACCCACGACCTGCGGTGCGTAAGGTAGAATCTTAACCAACTGCGCCAACTGGCCTGTCAATCTTGACCAATAACTTCTATTACCTAAAATTGTACTATGAAACCAAAAGTAAATGATCACCAAAATTAGTAAATGATCACCAAATAATGAGGAAATTGTTGCGCTATTGCTCGACTCGGGGCACTCCAAATACAGTTGGTTAGGTTACATTTAAACTGTGACAATAACCATGTTTGTGCTTTGTGTAAATTTTGGTGGTAATTAACTATTTTTGGATTAAGCAATCATAATTTGGGTTCTAATTTCAAGCTAAAATGGTGGTTAATTTTGGTGATCATTTACTATTTTTGGCAATATAAAGTGATTTTTTATCGTAACATTTTACTAAATCTGTTGGTTCGTTAAACATAAGCCGTTGAAAACCAATCTAAAATTGGAGCTCTAATGGTAGTATTCTTTGGTGCTCCAACGGGAATGTTTTCTGCGTATTCCTTCTCCAACAATAACTAATACAAAGGCACCCTACACACACACGCAGCACATATAGAGGGGTCACACACATATTTCTTTGTTATCATAACGAGGACGGGTCTGCAACATCAATGGCGGAAGTTAATGTAGCTATTGCGACAAACATGCGTATTACATGTATGTTTGATTATAATATGTCGTATTATTATATTATAAGCTTTTAATTTGCAATGTATGTATGTATTATTCAGTAGTCCGAATTACCTCATACATCCAAACGTACAAACTATACCTCTTTATAATATTATTATTTTAGTAGCATTGATTATTATAGTTAAACGGTTCGGTTCGGGTATATTTTTATACAGGGTGTTGTTTTGGTCGGCGACAAGCGACCCAGGAGCGGTAGTACAAAATATATATTCCCCAAAAATGGACTTAACTCCATTAAATACTGTAAATATGTTGAGAAATCCCTTATTCAATTTGAAATAAAATTACCGCAAAGTATGGTTACTAGGCACGTGCACAGACTAAAGCTAGGCGCAAGCCGCCATCGCCCCACCCCTTTACTCCCTCGTACTCCCGTTGAGTATTATGTCTGCACTTTAGCTTATTACATGATTTTCAAATTTTTTATTTTTTTATTTTTATTATTTAAAAAAAATAAAATATTTTTTTTATATTTTTTTTAGCACCAGTATCTATTGTATTATCGACCCTGAGTCGCTCGTCGCTGACCAAAACAAAGACCTGTATAGTTTTTCGAAAATTTTACTATAATCGTTTTGTGTTTTCAAAACAGCCTATAAACACACAAATAACCGGGACTTTCAAGGCCACAGTGAATAGGTTTCTTCTGGGTAAGCGTGTTTCATCTTAGGCTTCGTCTTCGTCCTTTATGGGCGGGTCAGTGGCCAAAAGAAAAATAACCGAAACAAATTCTAGATAGTAGATCAGATTAAATTAGTTCCAATAATATATGTATGAGTCATCGTAAAATATCTTTCGATTAAATGATACAGATACGTCATTGAAACGAGATTACTCAATTTTACTGAATAAGGATACAGGAAACGGTATCGTTCCGAGAAATGCATTTAATATTATGACGTTTTTTTATAACGGGTTTAGTTTTTTTTCTACAACGATTAGGTACTAAGAGGACAAGACATCCTGAATAAAAAAAACCGGCCAAGTGCGAGTCGGACTCGCAAATGGAGCGTTCCGTACAATATAAACTAACTGATTGTGATATGAAAACAAAACACCAAAAACAGTCGTTTGTTGTATGGGCGCCCCCTTTAATTTTTAATTTTATTATTTGTTGTTATAATGGCAATAGAAATATAGATAGTATTCTTTGACAATTTCAGCTGTCTGCCTATTACCGTTCATGAGATACATCCCACTGACAAACAGACAGACAGCGGAGTCTTAGTAATAGGGTCCCGTTTGGCACCCTTCGGGAAAACCCCTAAAAACTAAATAAGAGTCAGAAACATAGATGGTTCAGCTCGTACTTAGAAAATCGTGAGCAGTTTGTTGAAATCGAAACTTTTAATTTTAAAACCGGTAAAATAGATACGATTAGATCAAAAACCTTGCAAACCCACAGTTCGATTCCCCAAGGAAGTGTCCTCGGCTGTATCCTATTTTTAATTTATATAAATGATCTTCCAAAAGTAATAAAAGAATTTTGTGTACTATTCGCTGATGACATTTCTCTTTTGACATATTGCAATGATAATTTCAATTTAAATCAAAACCTCTCTGACATTTTAAATAATATAGTAAATTGGATGAATGATCATAATCTAAACATTAACTTTTCAAAAACAAAAATTATGCAATTTAGACCTTACCAAAAATCCCCACTTGACATAAATTTCATTTATAATAACATTAAAATAGAATGTGTTGATACGTTCAGTTTATTAGGCTTAGACATAGACACCAATATAAACTGGAAAGATCATATCCACAAAATAAAAAGCAAACTCTCAAGCTTTGCATATGCACTTCGGGAACTACGGAAGGCTACAGATCTCAAAACAGCCAAAACAGCGTATTACGCGTATGCATATGCATGGCTCCGATACGGTATCCTTCTATGGGGAAATAGTGTCAATGCACAAGACATTTTTATTTCCCAAAAAAAATGCATTCGCATTCTTGCAAACATAAAAGAGCCCGAAACTTGCAAACCACACTTCATAAAACACGAAATCCTCACCTTGACATCTATTTATATATTAGAAGCGTGTAGTTTCGTTAGAAAATACCCACATTTCTATACAAAGCAAGCTGATCAAACGCGACGGCACGCATTAAGATTTAATCATAAAATAATATTGCAGTCATCTAAATTAAAAATGCACAGTGCCAGTCCAAATGTTATGACCATAAAAATCTTTAATCAAATACCGGATAAACTTAAAGAGGAGCAAAATGATAAAATATTTATAAGACGCATAAAAAATCTATTAATTAAAAAATGTTATTATTGTCTAAATGATTTTATAAATGACCCATTCACAGAATTTAAATAATATAATATTAAATCTATCACCCAATTATTTAATAGTACTTCATTTTAAAACGATGTATCACAAAATATCGGTCCGTCCCCCTTCCTTCTTTTCTAGCATAAGAATATTATATTAAATTGCTACACCCTATTATTGGGTAATTATGTATAACATTTTAAATACCCAATGTACATAATTGCAATAAATGATTGAGTATTGAGTATTGAGTCGGACTTGCACACGAAGGGTTCCGTAAGGACATTACTTGTAGCGTCTTTCTTTTATTTTCATTTTTTTATTAATTTTTAATTTTATTATTTGTTGTTATAACACCAATAGAAATACACATTCTGTAAAAAATTCAACTGTCTACCTAGATAAAGATCTGTTCATGAGATACCCACTGACAGACAGACGGACCCCCCTAAAAAGGAAGCTAAAGCAATTCATATTTTCGAATTTACGGCAGATCTTATGCAATTCATCAATTCCGAATCTTTTATTGAATTGAATTATATATAATGAGTGACTAGTATACCAAAAAATATTGAAATTACGTAGGACCTGCCGATAATTCGAAAAAATGAATTGCGTTAGCAATATTGCTTTAGCTTCCTTTTTAGGGGGGCAGAACCCAATGGGTGCGGGAACCATAAAAAGTACTATATTACAATAACCTTTTTGTGTTTTTGAATCTATGTATTACTTGACATTTCTTATACGAAGATAGACACAGTAAATTAGAATATCAAGATTGGAACGTATTAAAACTAGCAATTAAAATCAATGTGCCATTCAGGACAGTAAACCAAATGTATTAATCAAGGTAATTGATCGGCCGACTTGTGTGCTAACAAATCATTGCCAATTAAGAGCAACAATTACAACACAAGGCAGGAGTGATAGCTAAGAATAATAAAGAGCTCGGCCGACAGATATACATCTAAATAGATGACGCGAGTGTATGTACTTCGCACGTCAAAATAGTGCAAAAATGGGACACAATGTTCTTCTTTTGAAACTGTTTCGCGCGGACAGAGAACTCGCATAAGGCTGCATGTCCACCAGAGATGTGTAGCGAGGGATGTGTTTAGCTGACAAATAGGATAGCTTCATTTTCACGTTAAAGTCTGATGCCAGCCTAACTCAATCAATAATTATGGAGGGTACAAAAAAAAATACACGCTTAGTTTTCATACGGATGGAGGGACTTGCGTTATCTATTTAGATTTATGTTGTGGTTCGGCAACTCTTTCTTCGAGATGTATCTCATCTGTTAGCTGTAAAAAAAAGTATCTGCGTAAGCTGATGAACTGAGCTTGGTCGCAAGGTGATAATTTGGGTGCCACGTTGAAGTTCTGAGTCTAACGTAATCCCAAAGAATACTGTTGACTCAACAAGACTTGAATATTCAGGTATCATTAAACTAGCTGTCCCCCGCGGTTTCAGCCGTGTTCCCGGGATAAAAAGCCTATGTCCTATGTATGGAAAACATACCATAGGCTATCTGCATGCCGAATTTCATGATGACCCGTTGAGTAGTTGAGGCGTGAAGGCGTAACAAACAAACTTACTTTCGCATTGTTAGAATTAAATTACAGGCTACTTTTTTACACTGTTTTCTTTTTCATTTACTTTTTTTTTATGTGCAAAAGTACATCCAATATAACCGTACATCGTCAACATGGATAAAAAGTTTAAAATCCATTTACCTATATTTTTCAAGTGTTTGCGTCCCATATCCCACATTGCACTGTGAAAAAAATCAAGTCAAAGTACAGTCAGGCACATCGATTTGTCTCTAACGCTGTCGGCAAAGCGAGCAACCCCTCTTGTAACCTCCTTTGGGTGTGAAATGATTTTTGAAGCGTCGCCAACGAGTGATACCCCATCAGACGTATGCTATTTTAGGTCCACTTGAGTCAACCTGGGTTATCTTAGTTTCTTACCTGGGGTTGATTTGACATTATATGATATATTTAACCCCATACATCGAATTTATCCGAAGCAGTGCAATGGCGTATTTTTTTTTAATCTATTCCGCCAATTCCCCACCAACCACCGATAATATCCTGGTACTGCATATTGCGGAATTGGATTGCTTAGTATTACTCTAACTCAGTGTTTTTCAATCAGTGGGTCGCGACCCCTAGGGGGGTCATGAAACCTTAGTCGGGGGGTCGCCGGCAGAAGGAAAAAAGCAAGGTAGACTTCGCGCAAGCGGGCGTCCAACTTACCTCTTACTAAGTTGCAGACCTCTCGCGGCTTCTTGCAGACTAATAAGTAAAGGTATCAAAATAAAGAAAATCATTATCGTAGTCTTTTAATTTATAAATTCTTTGTCTGTCTGACAAGGGTGTCGCGAGAATTTTTCAACCTGTAAGAGGGTCGGGAAATCGGTAAGATTGAAAAACACTGCTCTAACTAAAGATAACCCAGATTGACGCAAGTGGGCCTAAGTAGTATAAAAAGTGCAATACACAGACCTTTCCTTCGTCATAAAGTCCGTACAGTATCGCCAGTGGTTGTGCAACATTCAAAGGTCACCTTTCACTGTTTCGAAAGGTGATGTATACCCTAGTCAATGGCCACAAAGTTATTGTTGCAATCTTCGAAATAACTGCATTGGTTTTAGTAGACTTTCTCTGAGATTTTTTTTATGTACCATTTATGTTGCTTTTTTATGGTATTATTAGCTTTTATTGCATAGGGACTCATAAATATTATATGTAATGAGATGAAAAGTGATTACAGTTAAGAAACTAGTAATAAACCTTTTTAATTTTCCATTACAAAAATAATAATAATTAATATAAATCAAACAAGTAATGTCATATTTGTTCTCATTTGCCCTATATTATGTATTATAATAAAAAAATTAGTTATGCAATTTCGTTGACTGACATTTTCACTCAATTTAAGTTATTATTTTTCCGCATGACTGTACATCGGCATCGCTAACATATATAAATCAAACAAGTAATGTCATATTTGTTCTCATTTGCCCTATATTATGTATTATAATAAAAAAATTAGTTATGCAATTTCGTTGACTGACATTTTCACTCAATTTAAGTTATTATTTTTCCGCATGACTGTACATCGGCATCGCTAACATAAATTCTTCGACAAATAATATTAATTTGTAATAAAAACATATAGAATTACTACTTTCCCAGTAATGTCGTTCTAGTTCATGAGACCGTAACCCACATACAACAAAACAAACATTACTAATGCCAATCGAAAAACAACCCTAATACCTAGAAATAAGAGTCATAGGAATAGCAGGAAACGACCATGCGTATACGCTTGATCGATCAATGTCCCTGACAGATTAAAACTGTCATGGAACTTATTGCTTTGGAAATATGGTTGAGAATTATCTGTCCTATCGGATGTCAAGTGAAAGATAACGGATGGTATCGTCTGAACTCGTCGATCTATCGACTATCGATACTTACAACGTTTTAGGTTGAAATGCAATTTGTTAAGTAATGCACAAAATATTTTTTTAACACTATTTACTAATAATAGAACTGTTTTACAAGAAACTTGAACCGACTTCAAAGTACATTAAGAAGTAATCAAATCCTGATCTCATGACAATGTGACAATACGGGATATGTACCCTTTCAAATAAAAAAAGAATTTTCCAAATCGGTTAATAAATGACGGAGTTATGAAGTAACAAACATAAAAAATACAACCGAATTAAGAACCTCCTCCTTTTTTAAAGTCGGTTAAAATACTTATTAAGACCCGAAAATCTTACGAACAAAGGGTTATCTAAAACGTAGATTGTCGCAAAAAACGGCCTTGATTGTATCAACTTTACTCCCAGCAACAAAAACTAGGTCACTTTAAATTAAATTAAAACCAACAGGCAATTTAAATTGTCGATAATATCGATAACAAAGCACTGCGCCGCAACTCGATCCTGTCCGTCAAACAAATGAATGATTACTATGTCATTCGGACGTCGACCGCCAGCGCGCGCGCACGTGATGTACGCACATCACTTTTACTATCGTACGATAAATCACTCGACATAAACAAAGAGCCCATCTTAAATCCACAGTGAAAGTGTATGTGATAGTGAAGTTTTGTGATAATTAACATTCCAAAATGCGTCGACAGAAATTTAATATAGACCCGGATTTAGGAGATCTGGAAGAAATGCTAGCCAATGTGCAGTCACAGCTGGAGCACGAAATAGACCTAGAGAAGGATAACAAAATGCCTTCACTGACGAACATACAGGAATCCCCAAACATGATGAAAAGGACCTCATCTTTCGCTGCTAAAAACACTTTCGAACTTAGGAGACAGCCAAGATTTGAAAGATCCGACTCGAATTATAGCGATTATAGCAATGGCAACACTGAATATAGCAACGGGAACGATGAATATAAAAGCAGCGAGTATTGCCAGCCGATTATTAACCAGAATTCTAGCTTGCGAGGATCACAAACTAGCTTGAAATCTGATGATTTGGGCTCCCAGGTTTCGTTTCAATCGTTCAGGTCGGAACCTATGCAGAGGCATTCGGTGCTAAGTTTGCCTGATAAGAGAGTGTCTTCAGCGTCTCTTAATGGCAGAGCGAGGACTGCCTCTCTCCAAACGTCCACTTTAAATGGCAGAGGCAAGACTGCCACTCTTCCTCGAGGATATGGATCCACTAAGGAGAAGAATTGGGAAGATTATTGGGCACAGTAAGTTTTTGAATTTTGAATTTATTTTATACGGTTGGGGATTGCACTCGAAATTTTCCTTTATGGTGTTTTGTTGGCGAATGAGGCCCATATTCAGCGTTGCCAGACGTCCCGATTTTGGCGGGACATCCCGATTTTTAGCCCAAAATTAAATGTCCCGCGCGGGACAGGCTCAGTCCCGCTTTTCGAAGATTACTCGACGGAGAAAAAAAAGCGTTAAAGTGCGCTAAATGCCATTGTGACATACAAAAATCAAAATTCTGAGTCAACGCAATCAAAAGATGCCGTAGGTATATACCGCATATTTTGACGCTCGCAATGGAATCAAAACTTTAGGGTACTTCCCGTTGACCTAGAATCATAAGGCAAGAACCAATTCCATGCAGCACAAGTAAAGGAAGATACCCGAAAAGCGGGAAGTTACAACATCACAAAAAAAATACAATTATTTTACGACATAATCGAAAAAACGGGGAAAAATCTTCGAGACTCGATTACCATATCAATGAACTATTTATGTACCTACAAGTATCTACGGAACCCTCGGTGCGCGAGTCCGACTCGCACTTAGCCGGTTTTTTTAGTACATATGTCCCGCTTTCGGCAATAGAATCCCGCTTTTTTTACTCAAGAGGTTACATAATCCCGCTTTGCCCGAAAAAATATCTGGCAACGCTGCCCATAGTACATAAATAAATGGTAATGGTGTGTAATATTTAATAATGGCTGTCCCCCGCGGTTTTACTCGCGTTCCCGGATAAACAGTAGCCTATAAACACTCGGGAATTTTTCGAAGTCGACTGGTAGTTCCAGAGGCAAGTTTAAAAATCTCTTCAGCTTTTAAGTCTGGTAAAAACAAGGAGCTCTTACGTTTTAATGATTTACCATTAAAATACATCAATGTGGAAAAATATAGGCCGTAAAACTCGTAAGTCATTTCTTGCTATATTTAAGGGTTGGCATACATTACCTGTGGACACCGTAATGCATTACGGAGATGAGAGACTGTACTCTCATTTATGTAAGCGAAGCCTTAATGTTATTAAAAACTGCAACCAGCAGTAATGCAGGTTGTAAATGGAATGAATATTATGATATTGAAATTGTAAAACTTAAAACATTTTAAGATGTAAATAAAGAGCATTACCCTCCTTCCGAGTCAGTCGGGTAATTAACTTTTAATGTATGATAATTATGGCTGTTTAAAACATGACTTTAGTTAATAGACAGTTACGAGTCTCGTATGTACATTAATATTTTATGCTTTTTAGAGAAAACCCACTATGAATTTGAAGATTAAGATACGATTAAGAATTCAGGAAAGCTACAGTATTACCCAACTGATATGGCGCGTCGTGAATCTTCGTTCGCACAGAAAAGATAGTATGGCCAGTATGGCCCCGAAGATTAACGAAAGAATGCTTAAAACTTACAATCAACCTTAGATCACTACTATAAGGTTCATAATACACTGCAGCTGTTAATTCCGTCTCACTCGCAAGTCACGCCCCTCCGCACGGCGCGCGCTAACATGGCGGCAGCTGCCGACCAATAGCGTTTCCCGCGCTTTAAAAATGTATCTTCTGCGCAGGTACATCGGTAAGCCATATTAATTGCGTACTACTGTACTGAAATTCCTTCTAGTAATTGGCATCGACTTCGAAAGTCAATTAAGAAACATCAAAACATTTATATTCCTTTCATAGACTACAACTGCCTCGGTCTAGATTTAAAAATGCGGTTAAACACACAATACTATTACAAACATAGATAAGATAACAATCATAGTATATAAGGGTGGTATTCACAGATCACAGTTATTTTAAACCCAAGATAAAAAAGTTTAACTTAGTAACACTTTTGACGTTTAGGAAATTCATAGAAAAAATAATCCTTATTACTTTACATGTAGGTCCATCTATATTAACCACAGCTTTTTACAGTAAACCTTTTAACGTCGTAATAAGGTTGATTTTACTTTAACATTCAAACGTCAAAGGTATTTCAAAGAATAGGCGAATGTAATTGCATTCACACCAAACAATTGAGCAGCGGAACCAATGACAAAAGAATGTACCCTAATTAGGGCCAAACGGCATCTTAACTGTAAATTGCCTGGTTTAAAATATTTATTCTAAGAAGTTTTTATTGAGTCAAGATATTTTTTCGTAGTATTTATAAGTTTTTCGGAATTTTTGCGCGGCATATGAATCATTTGTGACTATAAAAATCATAACATGTGCTTTGACAAAATGTCACGTATGCTACATTATGAGTAAGAGTAAAATCCTTTGTGGCGAAATAGCATTTTTTTTTTCATATAAAAAAACAATTACTAATTTATACGTTTCAATTTCCTTAAATAAATTAGCTGTAATCTGTCACGACCTTTATACACATGTGATGACAGTAATCGCAGTCTAGATGCTAATTTACAGTACCCAGTTTTTTCATGAATACTTCACCATTGACTTGGCTTTTGAAGAGCTTTTACAGCTGAAATAGCACAATTTGGCATTATAAGTTGAGCGCTTCTGGTGTTGCATAATTAGCCGTTGTTACTGGCTGGGTGGCTGCTTATTGGTATTTCAAATCGAGCATTTTCCGTGCTTCGGAAGGCACGTAAGGCCGTTGGTCCCGGTTATCACTTAATTGTGGTAGTCGTTAAGCTAGTTGGAGGCCTCCTAGGCGGGTTGAAAACTCCAACAGTAGGTTGACCACTAGCTTACCTCCATCGGTCCGCAGTGGGCACGCGTGGTGGAGTTTCCCATTCGCTTTCACGCTCGTTTGTGAAAGGAGGCGTGAGCTCAGCAGTGGGAAATGATAGGCTGATGATAATGAGTGTTCAACGATACGATTTGCCATACGATTAAATTCAAGTCGCAAACTTAAGTAGAAGCGCACCTACTCGCCGAGAACACTTGACCGTTCTTTCTAGTATCAAGCTTGCTCGGTCCGAACTTCAATCAATGCACAAGTCAAGTTTGTCGTCGAGATAAACATTTGAATTTGGAACCTGCACCAATGATATTAGGTTAATTTTTGATAAACACGATATATTCTTGAGACTGTGTGGAATCTAAATTAATATTTCTTAAAAATTACACTCAAAAGTATCCAGTGTAATATAGCTCTTATTCCAAAAGCAAAACCTACTAATTCTCATTGCTCTTTCCAATCTAAAGTTGCCGGCCACGCTTGCCTCATTACAAAACTATTATATAATTAAACAGTGGCGCTTCCTCTAGGAAACGTCTAGTTAAATGCTGTACAAGGATTGGAGGGAAAAGTTCATATTTTTGCTATCATTCCAATCTGTTCGGAAGTGCATTCATTATGTAACTTTGCTATTTGTATGCTAATAATGTGGCAAACAAACATACGGTCCGCCTGGTAAGCGGTTACCGTAGCCTAAAGACGCTTGCAACAGCAGAGGATTAACTCGCGCGTTTCCTACCCTTTCGTCACATCCTTCATGCATGAAGAGATGTTGATAGGAGTCGTTGGCACACAGAGCTCTGGCGACCTTACTCACAGGAGGAACACATAAAATAAGGCGGTGATAGCTCAGTGGTAGTGACGTCGGATACCGAGACAACGGTCCCGGGTTGGAATCCTACAATGAGCTTGAGCTTGCGGTGAAAGAAAACATCGTGAGGAAACCATAGCATGGTGGTAGGATACTTTGTAATACCCATCTGGCTGGCTACCACCCTCAAGTTGAAAATCTGTCGCCATGCACCTATCGGTGTATTCCAACAGCTGCACTTGAGATCCAGTTCCTTCCAGGCTTTGTGTGCTTGCTTACCATCTTCGGCCACATCATCACTTACCATGGTGAGTTTGTGGTCAAACACAGGCCTATTTACAGTAAAAAAAATATATATTTGGCTGCGATATTTTGTCAAGGTGCGTAAAAAACGAGCCGAGCACACGTGAAGCATGCTTTGAACGAGCGCTCGACTCGCACTCGATAGCGCTCCGCCAATTGTCAGTTTTTTGACGAACACAGGGATTCGCATCGCGCTCGTGTTGTAGGCTCGTTGTACACCACACTTGACATCGCCTGCGACGAACGAATTACGGTTCCCGTAACGTAGGTAGATGCACAATTAGGTATATCTTTTGTTCCGAAATACTGCTCGGTGTTGTAAAAAATATGGAAACTTTCACGTGTGATTTATGCAAGAAGAAGTGATGCTACAAATATATCGAGGGCGGTGATTAATATTACAAAAGTTTAAAATTTTCGTCTGCCCACGGTTTCCCATTGTTGACTATTAGCCAACGACATGTGTTGAGCATATTTGGCCTTAAGGGCTTAGGGTCTTGCGAAACTTGAGTGGGTATGAATTAGTTACATGTTTGCATCTATTAAAGGTCGTATAAAATAAAGTACGGTATTGTATCAAAATAAATCGACACCAAATCCTATTCACCTTGAACGTGGCATCGGCATCCCTTCATCATCATCAGCCTATAGTACCACTGCTGAGCACAGGCCTCCTTTCACAAATGAAGGTGAAAGGGAATGGGCAATACTCCACCACACGTGCCCACTGCGGATCGGTGGAGGTAGGCTAGTGGTCAACCTACTGTTGGAATTTTTCAAGCCGCCTATGAGGCATCCAACTAGCTTAACGACTATCACAATTAAGTGATAACCGAGACCAACGGCTTTACGTGCCTTCCGAAACACGGAAACGCTCGATTTGAAATACCACTAGACGGTCACCCTTACCATGGTGGAATTGTGGACAAACGCAAGCCATACCACACAATATTCAAAAGTACTACATATTCATACTATACTTTTGTTCGAAAAGATGCAAGCAACTTTAGACTAACCTCTACGTTTCGAGTTTCGAACAAGAAAAAAAATCGAAAGTTTCGAAAAAAATAAAATTTTGATCATAATCTGTGCGCGAATAGACCCGAAAGTACTAAAAATACATTAGACCACATCCGTGTAATAAAATTACCCACCAAAAAGTGCATTAAATTATAATAATACGTTAAATACGTTTTTTTCTTGCTTTCATTAAAGAAAAAAATTACAAAGAAAAATTAGGTATATAATTGTACTACTTGGTTCTAAAATGCAGGCATGAGTAGGGTTACCATATCTCAGGATTTGTCCTGAGATTTCAGGATTTTTGGACTTGTCTCAGTATTGCGGCTGGATTTTGCAAATCTCATGAAATCTCAGGATTTTTTGAATTTTCAATAAAATACAGCTTAAATTTTAAAGATCTCTTTAATAAAAAGTTTAACAAACTAAAAATAATCTTCCTTTGGTAATAATTGCACAATTAAAATCGGTACTTATTTAAAAATTTGAGAAATTTATGATTGTTTTGAAAAATTCTCAAACCGTAAAAAATCTCAGGATTTTTCAATGGAAATCAGACTTTTTCTCCGGACTTTTGATTTTTTCATCTGGTAACCCTAGGCATGAGCTGCATTAGTGCAGCGCTGATTGTCGGCTAAAACCATTGGTGATTAATAGTATTTTTCAGTTGTCTTTTTTGTTATATAATGGCCCTGATTCTGTTGTTCACAACTAAACTAAAAAAAATGTGACTAAAATTAGTTTAGTGCGATTTACAACAGAATCGGCACCAATAGCATTCTTACTTGAATGCTACTACCTCACTGTAGCAGGCAGCTGCTATTTGCTACTTGCCTGCAATAGCTGCAATTAAACGCTAAAAGGTGTTAATAAAGCGGCATTTATTGCAGGTGCCGACTTATATGGTAACTAGCTTTATAACTTGTTAATGTCGTAACGATATTGATTTAAATCTCGTAGTGATACAAATGATTACCAAGCAATTAAGAAATCGACTTATTACTGATTTGTGATGCTAATCTATATTAGAGAGATTTTCGAGAGAGGTAGGGCGTAGTGTTTATTCGCTCAAAGAGCAGCTCGACTGGGGAATTACCTCCACCCACAGACTACGGAGGACATATTCTCGCTAACAAAAAACTGTGTCTATGGAGTCGGCCACCTCTCACGCACACCTTAGTTGGCTATTCCGCGGGAAATTAGACTCTGTCGCCGTTTACACAGAGTCGATTACTCGCGCTCAACTAATGTGTGAATGTGTGCGTGCCGGCTTGTACGTACAGCGTGTTGGCCGACTTGAGTGACACAGTATTTTGTTAGCGAGAATATATCCGACTTTTTTTAACATCCTTGCCTCGACCTTACAGAATACCGCAGCCAAATAACTTTATGTTGTGTTCCTGCGCGTGAGTAAGGTCGTCAGAGCTCATTGGCGAGGGCGAAGGTTTGGCAACGCGTGAGTGATGCCTCGTTGCAAGCGTCCATATGGCTACGCTAACCGCTTACCATCAGGTGGGCCGTATGCTTGTTTACCTACTTTGTATTATAATAAAAATGAGTAGTATAAGTCAGTATATAAAAAAGTGTTGGGAAAATGGAGCCCGACTCAGCATAGTTACGGATTACGTCTGTTCGATTTTAACACTTATTTGTTCACTGGTAAGAGTTATCTAGCTAAGGATACGTAAACACGTATGTTATACAGGTTGTTGTTTTGGTAGGCGACAAGCGACCCAGGAGCGTTAGTACAAAATATATATTCCCCAAAAATGGACTTAATTCCATTAAATACTGTAAATATTTTGAGAAATACCTTATTCAATATGAAATAAAATTACCGCAAAGTATGGTTACTAGGCACGTGCACAGACTAGAGCTAGGCGCAAGCCGCCATCGCCTCACCCCTTTACTCCCTCGTACTCCCGTTGAGTATTATGTCTACACTTTAGCTTATTACATGATTTTCAATTTTATTTTTATTATTTTTATTATTAAAAAAAAATAAAGTATTTTTTTATATTTTTTTTAGCACCAGTATCATTTGTATTATCGACCCTGAGCCGCTCGTCGCTGACCAAAACAACGACCTGTATAAAACAATCAGTATACAATTCGTAAAAGTATTTCTTTTCATCAAAATTCTCAGGCCTCAAGTACAAGACATATTTCCAAGTAATCTGTAGACTTAGTTCAACTAATCCAAGATTTGTCCAGTCAACTTCGGTGGCTTTGGCTTTAATACTTAACTCTTAAGTTGACTTGAGATTTAGAATGCAACGTGGAAACTTTAAGCGGCTTGAGTGTTGCGGATTGTTGATATCTCTTTTTATTTAAACTGAGTTAATTTGGACTTCGGACGTTATGTCTATAAAATTATTATTGAAATAAATAAATAATAATAATAAATATCCTGGGACATTCCTCACACACGGTCATCTGATCCCAAACTAAGCAGAGCTTGTACTATGGAAACCAGATAACTGATATAATACATATACTACTTTTTGTTTGTAAATACATACTTAATATACATAATTACACCCAGACTCAGGACATACAGACATGTTCATGCACACAAATGCATGTCCTGTGTGGGAATCGAACCCACGACCTGCGGCGCGTAAGGTGAACCTTAACCAACTGCGCCAACTGTCCCGTCAAATAAAGATGGAACTACTAATAATACCAAAAATAAAATAAAAAAACATTTGAACAACTTATACTACCTTGCGCGCCCAAAAAAACATTCAAACTTTCCATACATTTTGATCAAGCAAGTATGAAGTCCGACACCAAAGATCAAGAAGTATAAAGCCCGTGGAGAGCGCGTGCGGAGATACCGCACTCGCCAAACGATGATTCTACGAACTGATGATATGATTTCTAACGCATATGTTAATTTTGGTTAATTCTATTGATAACAGACGGAGATTTATTACAAAAAAACGATGAAATTCCAAAAAAGAATATAGGAGAAACGTACTCAAATCTTTATTAATTTCAAAATCCAGTACCTAAATATTTATAAAATTAGCTTTTAAAATCATACCTATTACCTCTTTCTTCAAAATTGAACCCATAATCTCAGCATCGCAGACCATTACTGACTCTTTTACGTTAGCTGTTATTTCTAATACAAATAATAATCAAAACCGATTACAAAACTCAAACAAATTATAAGTGACCACCAGTCTCCTTTGCGCCTGCCAATCAAATCGGTTCCCCCATAGAAATCGGTGAGTTGTGTTTGAAACAAAATCGTGCCGACGCACACTCCACGGGCTTTATACTTCTTGCCAAAGATATATTGGTATTTGTTTCATTGTTTCGATCTAATTTCTATCAGTTATCGATTGCCGAATGTAAGGATATTTTACAACAAATAACTTATTCCTCTTCGGGATATTGATTCCATTAATTCCTCTAAAAATACAACTAAAAACTCATAGAAAAGTGACATATCTGTGAGGAGCGTCATTTAGTTAGGTGTGTCCCGCCTGTTCCATTAAAAACAAAACCGTCATTGGAAGCGACAAGCTTTTTGTTTGGCTCCCTTACGGGGCTAAAGACCTATCATTTTATCCACCTGTCGATTCATGTCAAGTTTATTGTCACAAAACACCTTGCGATGAGTTATAGGTAAGAATATTATAGAGTGATCGCGTTAAGAGGACTCAATTCGTCATACTTTTCATACAAAACATCTGTACTTATTATGGCGTTGTTAAACATTTTTCGTTAGATGTTTTGAACAAATTAGTATCTTGTGCACTATATCTAGCCGTGTATCTAGGCGAAATGTAAAAAAAGTGTGAAACAAATTCAGTCAAAGCCTCCGAAAAAACAGCGTTTTTGCCTGAACTTTGGCCATATCTAATGTATCTATAAATTGTAAAACTAAAGAAAACATTTAGATACCAGGCTTGCAAATGTATTGGAGATTCTAAATAACTAACTTTTTTTTCACAAACTTGTAAGATTTTTTCACAAGAAGTATACTCCTGGAACAAGTTTTATGAATGCGAAATCATGAATGACGACCTAGCGAAGCGGCCGCGAGTGATCAGCGGAATTTACCGACTGGTAACCGACGGCTCTGATGCTGTCTCTCTTTTTTCGCAGTCAAACATTACGTTGGATGAAACAACAAGCTTTTAGACTATGCTTGCGTTGAAGTTGCGCCGGCCACAGAGGGCCGCCTTAACAACATTAACCTGGAAAACGTGAGCAGTTTGCATTTAGATGCATTCATAGATAGATATATCGTACACTAGGTGATTGACTGACAGAAAAAATGACGATATGAATTCATTGGCAATTCCCCTAGTATTGCTAAAGTCCATAGACGACGGTCACCACTTGCCATGAGGTGGATCTTCTGCATGCATATCAACCTTCGGGTATACAGATGGGTTTCTATCGCGAATAAACCAATTGAGAATTTGTGGTGCCACATTGGTGTTTGCTATGTGTTTGCTGAAATATATCCGCTGTGACAGACGAACACAGATGGACAGAGTGACAGCATAAGGGTTCCTTTTGTTCTCCGCTGCCTGTACCAAAGAAAAAACAAAGGTTGGCAAAGCTAGACAATAAATAAATCTCAGTAAGTAGTTGAATTGAAAGGGCCGTGTAATACAGGCAAAATAATAACAATAAAGCCATCACACACGAAATCCAATTAATAAAATGTTAACCCGTCCACCGACCTGTCACACGCCCATATGCAAATAAAAGATTAAGGTTAAGTGCCTACATTGTAACGAGTCGAAAAACCGACGGGTTTCTTACAAATACGACCTTCTGAAGCAATCGTGAGCTGCCCACGGCACGTCCGCTCTCGGCAACTGCTGTTATGTAACTGCAATCTATATATACTCGTATAAAAATACCTGTCTTGACTTACTGACTGATCTATCAACGCACACCCCTAACCCAGTAAGTAGGTATATAGGTCAGTAACTGACAACCGACCTAACATTTTGATCGGTGCTCTAAGCGGAATAGCTTTGGTGCTCTAAAAATCGGTGCTCAAACGGAAACTTTTATTCTGTAAAATAAATCTCTTATTTTTTATTAAACACCACAAGTGACCACAACACTTGAAGCTACAACAGTGTTATTGACGACGCTGAGCTCACAAGTGGTGGCCCCTCAGTTTGAGGAGAGACTTTGCCTCCTTATTTGTGTTCTACCGCTTGTACAACGGAGAGTGTTCTAAAGAAATGTCCGACTTGATGCACACGGCTACCTTCAACCATCGCAACTCCCGCCATCGACGGGGAGTCCTCACACATTAAAACCACAATTGTTTCGAACTGTGCGTGCTCAAAGGAGTTTTCTTCCGCGGACGCTCAGACTGTGGAATGGGCTCCCCGCCTTGGTCTTCCCAATGGAGTACATCATGGGTTTTTCAAAAAGGGTGTGAAGCGATTTCTTCAGGGTCGGCATCGCGCGAGAGTTGCAAGCGTCTATAGGCTACGGTAACTGCATACCACCAGGCGGGTCGTATGCTTGTTTGCAACATTAGTGGTATAAAAAAAAACCGTGGGTGCTCTAAGGGGAATAAATTCGAATTTAATGTTTGGTCCCATTTGAGCACCCAGTTAAAACATTGATAAGGGTCCATAGGTGCTAAAAAACCGGTGCTCAAGCGGGAATACTTCTGCTTGCAACCCACATATCACGTAATATATCTACAGTTAGGTCGATCGGTGAAGATTCCTGAAAGAATTCTTTGTAGATTACTTTATTTGATTGTTATTTTTGATTACTTGTGTTAGATTTATATTTTTTTTTATTTGTATCACACAAGTTTAACTCCGCATTCCCGTGGGGCGGAGAATGTTGAAGATTATATTTTCAAACCAGTTCATTGTTGAGAAAAAAAGAAAAATGCATGACAGGTTGTCTAAAAGTATAAGTAAAAATTCGTGCAGCCCTAAAATTCCATAACCTTCCTAAAAGACCTTATTATCATCACGAGGTATCACTCACGCGTTATCGACCTATCCCCCCTTCCTAATTTAATGAGCACTGGCGACCTTTCTCACGGGCAGGAACACAACATACTTTCCCAGTCGAGCTGCTCTTTGAGCGAAACGCTGTGTTCTACCTCTCATATTCGCCGTTCCGGAAGAAATTCTCCATTTGATACAGAAAACAACTAAAACTATTGCATAAACAAAAATAACGACTTAGTTTCATACTATTTAGAGATAGCATTTACGTCATAGCCATGGCATTGTTGTATGTATGTTTGTGTGTGTTACGCTTTTGTTGATACCGTGACATTGTTTCCTTCATGGTTTTGTCATGGTAGCAAGACCTGTTACATCTTTAACCTTGCTCATTCGATTTCAGTGAAATGTTTTCGTCGCGTCTAAAGGGAGTACGACATGGGTGTCTTCAAATAGAGAGAAGTGCTTTTTGCAAGGTCGGCAATGCGTGATGCAAGCGTCTGTAGGCTACGGTGACTGCTTACCATCAGGCGGACCGTATGCTTGTTTGCTACCTTAGTTATAGAGAAACAATTTAATAGTTAGGTCACCAGTTTTTGAAGACGAAACTCAAATAGCGTTAAGCGAAGCGTTAGCGAGACGAAGGTCCCGGGTTTGAATCCTACATTTGCTTGACCTTTCGGCGAAGGAAAACATCGTGAGGAAACCATGGCACGGTGGTAGAGTACTTTGTTGTAGCACCTGGTTACAGTATTACCCAACTAATATGGCTTACCGATGTACCTGCGCAGAAGACACATTTTCAAATCGCGGGAAACGGCAAATGTCGGCAGCTGCCGCCATGTTAGCGCGCGCCGTGCGGAGGGACCTCACGCGCGAGTGAGACGGAACTGACAACTGCAGTGTATTATGAACCTTATAGTAGTGATCTAAGGTTGATTGTAAGTTTTAAGCATTCTTTCGTTAATCTTCGGGGCCATACTTTCTTTTCTGTGGGAACGAAAATTCACGACGCGCCATATCAGTTGGGTACCATCCCCAAGTTGAAAATCTGTCGCCAAGCACCTACCGGTGATAATAAGTGTCTTATCAGGGCCTAAATAGAATAAATACTTTTTGTTTTCTGTGTGTTCCTTCTAGGCTTTGTGTGCTTACCACCTTCGGCCACATCATCACTTACCATGGTTTAATTGGGTACTTTCCTGGATAAAAATATATAATTCTATTTAGTCCGTCAGTTAGATTATCAAAAAATATTGGACACGAATTTTTTTTTCTTCAATAAAACATAAACTGATGAATATATAGCAGGTTAAAGCGTGACGTCACATTTCATTAAAAAATATATTCATAATTTTTTGTTAAATTGACGAAAAAAAAATACGTGTCCAATATTTTTTGATAATCTAACTGACGGGCTAAATATCATCCGACTTCAAAAAAAGGAGGAGGTTCTCAATTCGGGTGTATTTTTTTTTTATGTTTGTTACCTCATAACTCCTTTTTGTTAACCGATTCGGAAAATATTTTTTTTATTTGAAAGGGTACACTTCCCGTTTGGTCCCATTGTCGTCAGATCAGATATTTGATTACTTCTTAGTGTACTTTGAAGTTGGTTTAAGTTATTTGTAAAACAGTCCAATTATTTAGGAAAGTAGCCAATTGTGGACAAGCAAGTTTTTTTCTGTGTTTAGGGGCTCTAAACACAGAAAAAAACTACACTCTGGGTACAGTCAGTGGCGTAAAATAGGGTGGCAGGGCTGGCAAAATGCCATGGGCCCCCGGCCCAAGAGGGCCCCGGCCCAAAAGGCCGCGAGCTCAAAAATATTTTTTTACATTGTACCTGAGTATTTTATTTGAAAAGTATATTTTTATAAGTTCTGCTTAAAATCCAAAGGCTCTCGCCTAAGAGAGGATGCCTATGGCCATTAGTGGGACATATACAACGAGTAATTGAGTACGCTGAAAATCTCGAAGTTTATTAAAATTAAACTGAGTACAACGTGACGATTTTTACTGATAGGGCACCGTCAAAAGAATTTTCCACGGGCGGGGGCCCCAGATGGTATAGTTACGCCACTGGGTACAGTGTTCGTGTAGTTAAGACGTTAAATACGGTGACGAAGGACGTGTGTTCGAATCCTACTTTGGATATATTTGTATATCTGCTATCGAGCTGACCTAAAACTGATTTGGTTAACAAATAAAATCTTGAAGTTAGATAGTGGCGTGTTGAATAAATTACGGCAATCAGTGGCGTAATTTATTCAAGACAGACCTATCTCTATACTAGATCTCGAACAACATGGATTGAACCAAATTCTACCGAACCATAGATTATATAATACTTACTGAACCATTATCGTACAGATCTTGGGTGAAGTACGTACAGTAGTACCCAACTGATAAGGCGCGTCGTGAATCTTCGTTCGCACAGAAAAGAAAGTATGGCCCCGAAGATTAACGAAAGAATGCTTAAAACTTACAATCAACCTTAGATCACTACTATGAGGTTCATAATACACTGCAGCTGTTCCGGCTCACTCGCAAGTCACGCCCCTCCGCACGGCGCGCGCTAACATGGCGGCAGCTGCCAAACAATAGCGGTTTCCCGCGCTTTGAAAATGTATCTTCTGCGCAGGTACATCGGTAAGCCATATTAGTTGGGTACTACTGTACCTAGTATGGCTAGCTTGATCTTATATAGCTTATTTTTTATATCACTACGTTGGTAAAGAAGCATACGGCCCGTCTGATGGGAAGCGGTTACCGTAGCCTATGGACGCTTGCAACACCAGGGGTATCGGCGCAGAAATCTCTTCACACCCTTTTTGAAGAACCTTATGCTGTACTCCATTGGAAAAACCACGGCGTGAGCTCATTCCACAATCTGAGCGTCAGCGGAAGGAAGCTCTTTTGAGACCGCACAGTTCGAAACAATTCTGGTTTCAATGTGTGAGGATGGACTCCACGTCGATGGCGAGAGTTGCGATGGTGGAAGGTATGCCGTGGGCACCATCTTAAACAATGTCCGTTCTGTCCTACAGTACACTGTCCTTTGAATAAGGGTAGAACACACATAAGGAGGCAGTCTCTCCTCTGACTGAGGGGCTCTAAACTGCTTGTGAGCTCGGGATCGTCGACAATTCTAGCGGCACGTCGCTGAACCGAGTCTAAAGGCTCAAGCTGGTATCCAGCGGGGTTATTTTAAAATGGTCGGATTCGGAATCGGGAGCGGAATCGGAAACCTTCATCGAAAAGATCCGATAGCGGAAAGTTGGAGTGCGTTTACAAAGTTTATTTTTAATAATGGTAGGAAATGGTATACCTAAACTAAAATAAAAGTAAAATCGAAATGATTACGGATTTTCATTGTTGAAAGGCCTCATTTAAATACTCATATCAAATGCATAAAGACAGATACTTGTTATTTTTAAACAGACAGATACTTCTTAACGAAAACGCAACGTCAATTTGCAAGTTCCCGCCAGAAAGCCCAGAATGTCAATGTAATTATTTTTTCGGTACATTCATGGAGAGTATAATAAAACAAATATTTTATGATTACGTAGATCTTTTAGTGGTAGTGAATCTAGCATCCAACTTGAGTAACGGTATTGAGTGACAAATATGTTTTAGTTCCTACGAAGTTTGAGTATGTAGCTATTATTACTTTTACTGCAGACCATTCTCATTCATTATTTACTTAAAATAGGGGCATAGGGGGTTTAGTACCAACTAACTTTTATATAAGTTTAAATAATGCATTTATATTAAATAATGGTCAAAAACGAACATTAAATAAAATTCGGAAAGAATTCCGCCAGCTAAAAGCTATCGGAAACATTTCGATGAATCGGATTGATATTTCCGTCGAGAAACGTCAAACTATTCGATTCGGAAATTAAAATAGCAATGGGCGCTTTAACCTATCGTGCAGAATATATTTATTTTAGTTTGGGTATTATTTGTAACACTTAAATTGTACTATAATCATACTATGTTAAATAAATATTGATGTTCTTATAGTCTTGATTGTCTTTTAATGTGCAAATACACATTTTTATTAATATTTTTTTATGTCGGAAACTCGCCTCGGAAGTTTCCGATTCCGCTCCCGATACCGAATCCGACCGTTTTAAAATAACCCCGCAGGTGTCCCCGCCCACAGATGACAGCAGTACTCCATATGAGTCTGTATTTGTATGTCTTTTGTAGTTTGGGGTAGTATTATTTGTGTTCTGGGCCACGATTTCTGCTACCTAGACATTGGCACATCAGACATTTGGTGAAAATGCATGGCGGATATCTGTTTTATTGCATAGTTTGCCAATTATCATTTTTTTTTAATATGTTGATGTCGAAAGCCGAAGAGATAGCCGTTGGTCCCGGCTATCAGTTAATTGTGATCGTTTTTAAGCTAATTGGAGGCATCCTAGGCGGCTTTGACAACTCCAACAGTAGGTTGACCATTAGCCTACATCCGCTAATCCGCAGTGGGCACGCGTGGTGGAGTATCTACCCATTCCCGCGCACCCTCATTTATGGTAGCCCGTGCTCAGCAGTGGGATACAATGGGCTGATAATGATGTAAAAAAAAAGAAGGCTCTTCATTTTTCTGTCTATTCTTTATGGGCATGATTCCGACGATACTTTTTTTTACTACCGTGGCTAGGTGTTCGACAAGGCACATCGTGTTATGATGATGTGGCCGAGTGATAAATTTAAAAGCAGACTAGCTTTCAATTACAACTGCCAAATCACGCAGGACTACCAACCTGAGTAAACAAATCAATCAGCAAAGTTGTTTGTCAAACCAAATGTAATTTTAGTCTATCTGTATCCTCATAATTATCCTGGTGATTTTCCACTGCAAATACCTAGCTTAGCAGTATTTACGTCGCAGTGTATCGAAGGTTTTATTTGTTATTTATGATACCTTGTATCCTTGGTCGAATTACTAGGAGTTACGTGGAAAGTCGAAAAAGAAAGAAAGGAAGCGTTCGTGGTGTAGCATGATTAGCCGTTCTTAATCGATCGGCAAAGTTAAGCTACGCCTGTCGTGGTCGGTACCTGGATGGGTGACCGCCTAGTGGTATTTCAAATCGAGCGTTTCCGTGCTTCGGAAGGCACGTAAAGCCGTTGGTCCCGGTTATCACTTAATTGTGATAGTCGTTAAGCTAGTTGGATGCCTCCTAGGCGGCTTGAAAAATTCCAACAGTAGGTTGACCACTAGCCTACCTCCACCGATCCGCAGTGGGCACGCGTGGTGGAGTATTGCCCATTCCCTTTCACCTTTATTTGTGAAAGGAGGCCTGTGCTCAGCAGTGGGACATTATAGGCTGATGATGATGACGTGGAAAGTTGTGTAACAAACATTACAAACTATTTTGAAAATTTATATTAGTTTGGCCAGTAGAATGAATACCCGTGAAAGCACAGATTTTGCCCAGTATGTGGAGCTAGGAGTAGGGAACTTACTGTTGGAGTTTTCAAGCCGCCTAGGAGGCCTCCGACGGCTCCAACTAGCTACCCGGACCAACGGCTTTACGTGCCTTCCGAAGCACGGAAAATGCTCAAGTTAAATCACTATCTGGATCCATCTGGACCACATCTAAATAGATGCCGCGACTGTATGTACTTTGCGTGTCAAAAAATGGGGCCGAATGTGCTTCTTTTGAAACTGTTACGCGCGGACAGGGAACTCGCATAAGGCTGCATGTCCACCAGAGATGTGTAGCGAGGGATGTGTTTAGCTGACAAATAGGATAGCTTCATTTTCACGTTAAAAATCTAATGCCAGTCTAACTAAATCAATCTTGTGACATTATGGTAGGTACATAAAAAGTTACACGCTTGGTTTTCATACGGATGGAGGGACTTGCGGTATCTAGTTAGATTTAGGTATGTCTGTGATCTGGACTCAGTCCTGTCCAAGCTTATCAAATTACAGCACGAGCGCTACATTCGTCAGTCGAATACATCGAATATAACCCAAAGAAGCTCAGTGACCTTAATTTTGTTTCAAATCTATTCCGCCAATTCCCAACCACCGAGAATGCGCTCTGATTGGCTAAGTCAAGGTCACACTAAACATTTAGTTGCAGTGATTGGTCGGTACTGTTATTAACCAGTGCAAATATAAATACTAGTTGCGGAATTGTATTGCTCTCGATGATCGAATATCACAGTAAGTACCTTTCTAAATTATTCTCCATCATCATAATCATCAGCCTATAATGTCCCATTGCTGTGTATAGGCCTCCTTTCACAAATGAGGGTGAAAGGGAATAGGCAATACCCCCATCACGCGTGCCCACTGCGGATCGGTGGAGGTAGGCTAGTGGTCAACCTACTGTTGGAATTTTTCAAGCCACCTAGGAGGCATCCAACTAGCTTAACGACTATCACAATTTAGTGATAACCGGAACCAACGGCTTTACGTGCCTTACGAAGCACGGAAACACTCGATTTGAAATACCACTAGGCGGTCACCCATCCAGGTACCGACCTCAAAATTGAATAAGGCGAATAATTTAAAAGTTTTTTTTAATTATTCTCCTTATTACGCATATAAACTGTCAATAACGACCCGATTTTCCTTAACAAATCGAATGCTAATCGCTTATACAAGGCAATACTAGGCAAGTAACGTTATACGATAACATTAACGTATCACGTAAGCCCTTTCAAGAGTGGGCGTAACAAAAAGTGCGTAGGTCGTTAGGGTCGACGGGTTTACGTAACAAGCTCAGAGTTATTTATACCGCCTAAAGAGAGTTTATTGTGATTACAAGCTGCATAATTGGTTTATAAGGTTGTTTTTGAGGCATCATTATTGTACTGTGAGAACTTTGCAACGCCACTGCGTATAACAACTCCCCGAAGTGTAATCGCAATTGGCTACTTTCCTAAAAAATACATTTAGTCCATCATATTATCAATAATTGGACTGTTTTACAAAAACCTTAAACCGACTTCAAAGTACACTAAGAAGTAATCAAATCCTGATCTGGTGACAATGGGACCAAACGGGAAGCGTACCCTTCCAAATAAAAAAAGAATTTTCCAAATCGGTTAATAAATGACGGAGATATGAGGTAACAAACATAAAAAAAAAAAAAAAAAAAAAATACATTCGAATTGAGAACCTCCTCCTTTTTTTGAAGTCGGTTAAAAAATATTGGACACGTATTTTTTTTCGCCAATCAAACAAAAAATGGCGCGTTAAAGATCTGACGTGACATTTCACTAAAAAAGTATAGAAATGTGACGTCACGCGGAACTTTACGGGCTTAGCATTTTTTGTTAGATTGACGAAAAAAAATTAAAATCATAATAATATATCAGAAAATATTGGACTCGGTATATTTTTTTGACTGGACTTTTTTTGGAATTACCTTGCAGAAGATCGTAGCCATATAAAATTGCTTTAATGTGGCGTGTTCTTGCGGTCAGTAAGGTCGCCAGAACTCCATGAAGCGCTGTGCTGACGCTGACAGTGTAGGACCGTGGAGAAATACTAAATGTCTTTTCGACTGTGTCGACAACTCCTCTCGACCCATCTTTAACCTTCTGGGTGTGAAGAAATGTTTTCAGGGTCAGAATGATACTGTGTTACAAGCGTCTTTAGGCTACGGTAACCGCTTAGCATTAGGCGCGCCGTATGAAAGAGGAATATAGCTACCCAAAATAACATCTCTCTCTCTCTTACAGCGAGCAATCCATAAGCAGCGCGCGAGCGTCCGTGATGGTGTACGATGACTCCCTCAAGCGCTGGGTACCGTCGGGGTCCAGTTCGGGGCTGTCCAAGGTCCACATATACCATCACACACAACACAACACCTTCAGAGTTGTGGGCAGGAAGCTGAACGACCATGAGGTTAGTATATATTAGCTGGGAAATGCATGCAGGAATGTGGCAGACAAAGTCAAGGCCATTTATTTAGTTGCCCTAGGAGGGCACTTATGAAGGTCGAAGGTACTGGTGTTACCATCAGTTTGTGAAACTCAGCAAGGTTACATTTCTTAATTATTATTATTTTATTTGGCTTTGTTAATCCACTTAACTTAAGAACGCCAACGCGTCAGCTTGGCTATCCAAAGAGGAAACGCTGCCAGCCTTCAAGGAAACCTGCCGTTAATCAGAAGCAGCGGCAGGCTTCAGGAAATTTTCTATATATAGATTGTATTTTGTACATATTTGTTGTCAATAAAAAAAATACTTAAGGCGCGGACTAACTACGATTTTGACAGCACTCGTTCTTCACTGGAATAGGGTTGAAAATGGTAAATCATAAATGTGTCGACTCTATGAAATGGACTGTTATTTACGGGTTTTCTTTAGATTATACAGAATATACACATTAAATTGAATAAGTGTCCGGTTAACACTCTAATATAATTCTGTATCTTATATATTCTTAAAAATAAAATTGTTGTCATCGCTGAAAATACGGAGAAATTCGACGCGAAAGATTTTTTTAGACGTAACTTACGAATTTTTTATTGGGAATATCAAAGCACTTTTTAATATTCTATTCGGTTAACATTTGTCTCAAAACCCTCTTCTATCCACAGTATTTTTTGTGTTAGGTATTTCATTTCGTTACGTCATACTCGACTCTCAAAGAAACCCATTTTTGAGATTTGAGCTTAGAAAAATATATAAAAGTTAGTAAACTTAACGAGTTCCTATATAATTATGAAGACTCAATAGTAGATTTCGTATAATCATGAACAAACAATGGACGGTAATTATAATCAGGGTGCCTAGACAATCTTTCAATTTCGATCAATCTTTGACATTTTGACATTTCAAATCGAAATATCACGAGATTTTTAACAATCTCTTATGTCAATCTCATACAAAGGTTGATCGTTTAGTAACGATGACGATTTTCGACAACCATCTTATGTAGGGGGGCAGATCCTAGCATGTAGCACGTCCTCTCAAACTTATTAGGAACACCGGCCCCAACGAGCGAGGCCGTAGACCTCTCTTCCGCCCATCTGGTTCACCCGTTGTACGTAATATTCCAAACAGCACTCCCCAGCAACCGCCCAAGCCGAGATTCGGACCTTTTTCGAGGTGCCCTTTAGCTCGTTATGCTCTCGATGTCTGGGTGCATTACGCGTTCGCCCACGCCCGTCTAGCGACCCTGTATTGAAAAGGTTGTCTAGACCAACGGGTGTAAATATTTTCATTATTTGTCTAAAAGCGTATGTAAATATGAAGCGCTTAAGAGCCGTTCTTAATACCGCAATGTTAAGCAATCACTGGTGTGGACGGATGGGTGACCGCCTAGTGGTATTTCAACTCGAGCGTTTTCCGTGCTTCGGAAGGCTCGTAAAGACGTTGGTCCCGGTTATCACTTAACTGTGATAGTCGTTAAGCTAGTTGGATGCCTCCTAGGCGGCTTGAAAAATTCCAACAGTAGGTTGACCACTAGCCTACCTCCACCAATCCGCAGTGGGTGATGGTGGAGTATCTGCCCATTCCGTATCACTCTCATTTGTGAAAGGAGGCCCGTGCTCAACAGTAGGACATTATTGTCATGATCGTCCCAATTAAGGGTTTTTCTAAATATCTTTCAGCTTCTGCATAAAACGTAAGAATAGTACCGCTTATTCAACTTGCTTGTATCCAGAGTTCTAGCGATCTTAAAAAAAGCTGTCAAGAAAGACGTCAAGTTTAATACATTCAGTGATCTCCAAATAGTAAGTCAAATAGCTCAGTGGTAGAGTCGTCTGATGCTGAGTCGAAGGTCCCGGGTTTGAATTCTACAATGACCGAGTTTTCGCCGAAGGAAAACATCGTGAGGAAACAATAGCACGATGGTTACTTTGTAGTACCCACCTGGTTGGCTTCCACCCTCAAGTTGAAAATCTGTTGCCAAGCAACTATCGGTGTGTTCTGACAGTTCTGACGACCTATTCCTACAAGGCTTTTTAAGATTACCACCTTCGGCCACATTATCACTTACCGTGGTGAGATTTCTGAAAACAGTAATTAATTGGCAGCAATAGTACAAATACAGATACTAAATATACTGAACCTGATAAATTATTAAAGGGTGACTTCCGAACCTGTCCGGTCCCTTCAGTAGCTTCGACTTTAATTTCTAGACATCCTAGAGCGTAAACTGAATGGCTTCGGCTTTCTCTTTGAACCAGTAACCGAGTATAGCTTAAATATTTACAAATGCCCTCTTAAATTCCAGGTAGTAATAAACTGCGGCATAGTACGAGGCCTCAAGTACAACCAGGCGACGGCGACCTTCCACCAGTGGCGTGACGCGAGACACGTGTACGGCCTGAACTTCTCCTGCAGGGAAGATGCTGATAGCTTCGCGAGGGCCATGATGCATACGCTGGAGGTAAGATTCCGTTGAAATTAGTTTTTTTTGCGATTGGCCCATCAGCCCAAATCCTCAAAAAAGTCTTTCAACGCCCTTTACTTTTTGATGACACTCTACTGCTGAACAAAGATCTCGTCTATGGATAAAGAACAGTTCTATTCAAACAGCTTGCTTTCAGCTACCAGCAAGAGTAGAGAAAGTTTTTCAAGTTAAGAGTAGTAATTACCAGGCTCAGCCAGGCGGAGATTACGATGTTAGACTACCATTACCATTACTTGGTATACATTTTTGTTTAGTTGACTGTAATGTCTAGTTTTTTGTATCATAACAATGCAAGACGGAGGACTTTCTACCCATAAATACATAAATATCCTGGGACATTACTCACACACGGTAATCTGATCCCACTCTAATAGTACAAGCTCTGCGCTTGTACTATGGAATCCAGACAACGGACATACTACTTTTTGATCGTAAACACCAAGACTCAGGACATGCAGACATGTTCATGCACAGAAATGCATGTCCTGGATCCAACACACGACCTGCGGCGTGATAAGTGGAATCTTACCAACCACCAACCAACCACGCCAACTGGCCTATAGCACAGGCTATCCTAGTTTGAAGATTAGTTTTATTATGAGCGCGAATTGGGTAGGGTAGGACACGGAAGTGTATCCCTAGCTCCCTATTGACATTGTGTCGTCATAATCTCACGGGCATCAAAATGAATGCGTGTGATTTGAAGGGCGAAGGGTCAGGATCATCTCCTACCGGTGTGTCGCGGCAGCCCTTGCAGCGGACTTTAGACTTTATTGAAATAATAAGCTGGCAAATAAGCATATGGTCCGCCACCTGGACTGGAGACGTACCTCCACTTTACAGAATACTTTAAGTTATGTTCCTGTACTTTAAGTAACGTCGCCAGAGCTCATTGGAGAGGGGGAAGGGCCGATAACCGCAAAAATCTCCTCACACCCTTCTTGAAGAACCCCATGCTGTACTCACTAAGGGAAACGTTCAGCATTAAATTGACCATACCCCCTGGCGCTGCTGATGTCCGACAGTGGCTAACTTACCATTAGGTGGACCTTCCACTTGTCAATCTTCTGACCTGAAGGCTCTCGCCAGGTATCGTATCAATATCACGTCCAGAAGTAATTGCCTGTTCAACTAAACCTAAAAAGCTATTGATAGTGGTTCGGCCATCTAATAATTTTTCTCAATTTCCAGATATTAGCGAATAAACCGGCGGGTAACTCTGCGCCCGCGCCGCCACAACCTCCGAACCCACCTGTACCGTACAATGGACACAATAACGCACACAGCTACGATGAGGATATGGGATATAGGTGAGGAATCATAATCTTTCAGTCTGTTGCGGCAGAAATAGTTTCACTAAATCGTCTCTTAGCTTTCTTCTTAAGGTCTTGCTTTTGAGTTCCTTCTAAACGTCGTCGATCACTGTCTGTTGCCGTCTACTGCGAGATATGGATTAATGAAATCGTCTCTTTTGGCTTCCTTCTTAAGGTTGATTATTCAATGGGTATGGAGAGCTCGCCTCGCTTTTACAAAGTGTTAGTACAGTAACCTGCATGAGTCGTGAGCACAAACTGACACCTGCGCAGTAGTTAATTTTTCGGTCTGTTTGGCGGAATGAAGAAGGGGGGATCGCCGAGCTGCACACGATTGGATTCATTGTCATTTGGCCGAAAGTGTACATGCGTGAGCATGCCCCTACTACTGCCTATCTGTGCTGCTGACAACTCGTGCCTTATACTTAACCCTTCTTTCATACATATGTGACGTTCTGTCATCGTAGTCTGCTGCCCCTTCTTTCCCAGGAGTTCCCTTCGGACAAACGAAATATGTATGATAAAAGATTCTTCTATTCGCTCTCAGCGCCTTTAGGCCCCCGATTCTGGCGGTTTCGACACCAGTGTCGCTTTGGCTGAAACTTGGCGAACTCTTGTCAAAATATATATAATTTATAAGTTAGAGGAAGAGAGACTCCTTTCAATCCCATAATAAGAAAAATACACGTCATTATTACTTGTTCAGCTCCCAACCCACTTCTGTGTAAGGCAGATAATAATCTAATTATAAAGTGACTCCCCGGCCCTCAGAACAATGACGCGCGAAGACGCAGCGATTCTTCAGCAGCCGCAGTACCACGCGCCGCACCAGCAGCACCAGCCGCAGCACCAACCGCAGCACCAGCCGCAGCCGCAGTACCAGCAACACGCGCCGCCCACACAGTACCACGCGCCGCACCAACATCATCCAGTATGTTAACCTTTATAACTCTGGGATCTTCCAAAGCAGTCATATTTTTATGGTTAAGAACCAAAGGTAATCTCGAAAGAACTGGCTCTCAAGTGGTCGGAATACATCGATAGTTGCTTGACGACAGATTTTCAACTTGAGGGTGGTAGCCACGCAGGTGAGTACCCTACAACCGTACTATGGTTTCCATCATCGTAAGCTCAAGCTTCAGGATTCGAACATTCGTTTCGACATCCTAAAATAGGCTAGATAACTGAAAAAATCTATTTAGTCCGTCTTTTACATTATCGAAAAATATTAGAAACGTGCTTTTTTAACCGACTTCAAAAAAAGGAGGGGGTTCTCAATTTGAATGTTTTTTTTTTATGTTTGTTACCTCATAACTCCGTCATTTATTAAACCGATTTGGAAAATCCTTTTTGTATATGAAAGGGTACGCTTCCCGTTTGGTCTCATTGATTTGATTACTTCTTAGTGTACTTTGAAGTCGGTTTAAGGTTTTTGTAAAACAGTCAATTATTTCCAATAAAATACGAACATATCGTATGTTGAAGTTCCGCGTGACGTCACGTTATAGTACATTGTCAATCTTTATCAATTTTTAATGATTTGTTAAAGCAAAAAATACGTGTCCAATATTTTTTAATAATCTAACTGACGGACTCATTAGAATTATAATTTTTTAACGCTATTGTTGTTGCAGCAGCAGGTGCCAGCGGCGGCCCCCACCCAGAGCCCGGCCCCCCCGGCTCCCCCCCCACACGGGCTGCACCACACGCACACTCTGCCGCACCAGCCCAGCCAGCCCGCCCACACCACCCCCGGACACCATCGCACCAACAGGTACACATAAATCTGTGTACCTTTTTGTCAGCATATAGCGCACATGAGATTTAAAGTTCATATGGAGAAAGTGTGTGTGTGTAACTTTCCTCTTGCCAGTCAGGTAAATCATAACTCTCCTCTTGCCAGTCAGGTAAATCATAACTCTCCTCTTGCCAGTCAGGTAAATCATAACTCTCCTCTTGCCAGTCAGGTAAATCATAACTCTCCTCTTGCCAGTCAGGTAAATCATAATCCTTATCTTGCCAGTCAGGTAAATCAACACACTTGTGAGGAAAAAACATACTTATATTTATTTAAGTAGATTTTTTGATAATCATCAATCACACAATATGGCGCGTGTTTTACTCGTTTAAAAAGTAAAAAAAAAGCAAGATTTTTTTAAATACTTTTTGGACAATCTTGACTACATTTTAGGATGTAATAATAATTTAGCCGTTTTTAATCGATCGGCAAAGTAAAGCGACGCCTGTCGTGGTCGGTACCTGGATGGGTGACCGCCTAGTGGTATTTCAAATCGAGCGTTTTCGTTAAGCTAGTTGGATGCCTCATATGCGGCTTGAAAAATTCCAACAGTAGGTTGACCACTAGCCTACCTCCACCGATCCGCAGTGGGCACGCATGGTGGAGTATTGCCCATTCCCTTTCATCTTCATTTGTGTGCAGGAGGCCTGTGCTCAGCAGTGGGACATTATAGGCTGATGATGATGATGATGACTAATTTTGAATTATTTTATGATCCCCAGCGCCCCAATGCCGCCAAATATGTGTTTGACCGCGGCCGGGCCCGTCGCGCCGCCGCCCGTGCCGCCGCATCAGAACCTGCCCGCTGCTAATAATGTAAGTTTTACTGATATATCTCAAGCAAGCGTCCGTAAGGCTACGGTAACCGCTTACCACCAAGCGGGCCGGTTAACTAAATCTGGCACGTTCACAGTACTACTTAGGATGTTTTATTACATTGTTGCTTGTAATCAGTCAGTCAATTCTAACGGACGATATTTATGAGCAGTAGCAAAAGCAAAATAATAACTGTCTCCTTCATACTCATAAGCTTGGTGCGCGCGAGAGAGACAGACAGATATGTCATGTTGCGCATGCAGTGCGACGTGACGCCGCGCGCTTATTCACAGACACTACACAAGCGACACGTGTAAATGTGTTGCACGTGCCAGATTTAGTTGTGTACGTATTATACAGGTTGTTGTTTTGGTCAGAGACGAGCGACTCAGGGTAGATAATACAACTGATACTGGTGCTAAAAAAAATATAAAAAAAATACTTTATTTTTTTATAATAATAAAAATTAAAATAATATTATTTTGAAAATCATGTAATAAGCTAAAATATAGACGTAATACTCAACGGGAGTGCGAGGGGGTAAAGGGGTGGGGTGATGGCGGCTTGTTCCTAGCTCTAGTCTGTGCACGTGCCTAGTAACCATACTTTGCAGTAATTTTATTTCAAATTGAATAAGGTATTTCTCAAGATATTTACAGTATTTAATGGAATTAAGTAAATTTTTGGGGAATATATATTTTGTACTACCGCTCCTGTGTCAAAACAACACCCTGTATAAAAAAATACTTCATTTACATGAACATCACTTCATCATTTCTTCATTATTTTCAGGGTCCTTTGGCACCACCGACACCACCGGCTGCGCCACAACCTCCGCCCATGGTAAGTGCTTACCTACTGTTTGTAAATGTATTTTTTATTTTTTGAAGTGTAACCATTTTATATTATTATTTCCTTTTTATAAATTTTGCATGCTGTGTCTTAGAAGGGTTCAATCGCTCGATCTAACGTTTACTAATTTTACCAGTTTTGAAGCATAAAGCTAATGATTGTATCCAGTTTTGGAGACCAAATAAACAAAAAAAAATTTAAAAAATCATCTTGTTTAGAAATGCTTTTTTTTTCTTTTTACTTTGTTTAAGCCTGTGTTCGAGCGCAATTTCACTATGGTAAGTCATGGTGTGGCCGAACGAAGGTGGTGCACACACAAAGCCTAAAAGGAACTGGCTCTCAAGTGCAGCTGTCGGAACACACCGATAGGTGCTTGGCGACAAATTTTCAACTTGAGGGTGGTAGCCAGGCGGATACTACAAAGTACCCTACCACCGTGCTACGGTTTCCTCACGATATTTTCCTTCACCGGAAGCTCAAGCTCATTGTAGGATTCGAACCCGGGACCTTCGTCTCGGTATCCGACGTCACTACCACTGGGCTATCAT
>OX596269.1:8061951-8179315 GCA_951394255.1 Polyploca ridens | reverse complement strand
CATTTGGAATCTTATAATGAACTAGCTGTCCCCCGTGGTTTCACCCGCGTGTCCAAGATAATAAGTAACATATGTTCGGATACCGAGGCGAAGGTCCCGGATTAAGGCGATGATAGCTCAGTGTTAGTGACGTCGGATACCGAGGCGAAGGTCCCGGGTTCGAATCCTACAATGAGCTTGAGCTTTCGGTGAGGAAAACATCGTGAGGAAACCATAGCACGGTGGTAGGGTACTTTGTAGTACCCGCCTGGTTGGCTACCACCCTCAAGTTGAAAATCTGTCGCCAAGCACCTATCGGTGTGTTCGACGGCTGCACTTGAGAGCCAGTTCCTTCTAGGCTTTGTGTGCTTATCACCTTCGGCGCATCATCACTTACCATGGTGAGATTGCGGTCAAACACGGCCTATAAACAGTAAAAAAAAAAAATATGTCCTTCTCCATACCATAGGCTATCTGCATGCCTTTCATGATGATCCGTTAAGTAGTTGAGGCGTGAAGGCGTAACAAATAAACAACCGAAACTCAGTGTCGCATTTATAATATTAGTTAA
Organism: Polyploca ridens; assembly: GCA_951394255.1. Taxonomy (NCBI): domain Eukaryota; kingdom Metazoa; phylum Arthropoda; class Insecta; order Lepidoptera; family Drepanidae; genus Polyploca; species Polyploca ridens. Next base: position 8,178,765 of record OX596269.1, on the reverse strand, counting down.
GATTTACTGTGCTATTACTCGTATACGCTAAAAAATATAATTACTATGGACAAGTAGTGCAAATTTGTAATTTTTAATATGAATATTGAAATAAATATTTTTAAACACACAAACGGCAAAAGTAAACGTATTCACATTTAAGAGTGCGTACCAAGCCAGAAAAATATGGCAATGTCAGATGAAACAAACTTATGTCTAATCTTCGCGTGCGTGAGATGGAGATAGCGTGTTCCGCGAACAAAAATGAACTAAGCGCTTCTTATCTAAATAACTCGTAAAGTATAGAATATTTTAAAAAATCGTTAGTAGCAGCCCTAGGGATCATATGTTAGTGATATTATTTATCGAATTTTTGTCTTAATTAGATACACCATGAACGAATAAAACCGAAAATTCATTATTATTAGAGGTAGCTTTGTGATTTTTTTCTATCGAGGAAATTTCATTCCATTATGTTTTTGCTCAGGCAGAACCCTCGCGTATATAATGAAAATACCCATATAAAAATATTTTTTCATTTAAATACAATTTACTTGGTTAAATTTCAATTCTAAGATTGTTATTTTGCTTTATACGCAGTCTTAAAGTGACAAAACTGTTTGCAAGCTGACTCTTTTAGCTTTGAAACGATATCAAATGCAGTGCGAAAAGCTGAAAACACCTCTTTATGAAAGAATCATGGCGAGATCCATACATTGATTTGTACAAAAAAAAACATTTTAGAGAGTTTTGAATCACTTCCAATGTTGACATTACATTACTTGAAATATTCTATAAACCCCGCAAAACATAACGACAACATAACGGTTTTGGTCGCGATTCACCGGCATGGCACAGAATGTCGCATTTTTATCCCGGGGATCTAAAAATACTTTAAATGCCTCAAGTTATTCCTTAGGCACTAAGGATCAATAATAAGGTCATTTCAACGTCTCTAAAAATCTTTATTTTTGCTACAAACTTGCCATGATTCTTTCGATGTTGGGCAAAAATTCCGGGGAAATAATAAAGTGTCAGTAATGTTTATTTCTTGTCGTTTCTTAACACCAGGTATCGGTATTCCAGGAGTCGTCGACCGACAACTCTGTGACCTCCACTCCGATGAAGACGTGGGAACGATCCGCCACATTACCGCATCGACTACCCGCTAATTGCAATGGAAATACATGTGAGTGTACTTATTAATGTGGATAAAAAGAAATGTTTACTTACAAATGTGCCATAAGGGGCTAGATGAAAAAAAATACTATCATAAAGTTCCGCGTGACGTCACGTTAGAGTACACTTTTTACTCTAAAGTGACGTCACGAGCCCCCACACTCACTCTCGAACTTTGAATCGCTTTATCTTTGTAATTTTTTTTCGATTTTGTAAAGCAACAAATACGTGTCCAATATTTTTTGATAATCTAACTGACGAACTAATTAGAATTATTATTTTTACCCAGGAAACATCCCTATTCTGGTTAGAAATGAGATAGGAGGACTTTTTTTCATAAAGGAACTAGTTCTCTATTATCTTGGTGATTTAAAAGTAGACTTTCGTTTAATTAGTTACGATTTATTTAAATCTGTTCATATGTCTTGTTTTTAAATAAACCCGGATTTTAGAAAACACTATTTCGCTTTTTGGTCTCCAATTAATTTAAATTTTCTAATAATAGAAAACCTGTTCTTGAAAAAAACGTGTATTATCAAGGTCAAATCATATGCAAAAGATTTATATGGCAGATCATAAGCTACTGAGGACCTTGTCCATGTATCAAATTTCTTCCTTAATACCATATACAGCATAAATGAATATGAATATTTATTTGTTGACAGCAAACTCTGAGTCCCCAGCGGCGCAGCAGCCGCAGTCGCCGCGCTCCGTGCGCAAGAGATTCGGATCCGCCAGTGAAGAAACCATACTCAAGGTATGTACTAGACTACTCTACTCCTGACTCATTCCCAAATATTTTGCGCTTTCTGTTCCCTTTACGTAAAGGTTTGCCCAAGATTTGTGCTTGAAGGATATTTTGATTTAGGTTGTCATAGACTGATAATAGGGCCGTGTAATTGGCATAGGTTGTGGTTATTGTGTTATAATTTTTAAGGCAGATCGGAGGTGAAAATCATGTAAAGCGTCGGACCGAGTATGCTCCCTTGTGGAACACCGGATCTTATATACTTAGCCTCTGAACATTAAATCCCATATTTTAGTTAAACACACCGGTTGTTCAACGTATGACATGTTTAAATACAGGAAGGAAAGAGTGAGATAGAAAATTATTTCATTTGTAGGGTAGCCTTCATGCTTCAGTTTCTCAAAAGCTTGACTAATGTCCCAACACGGTAGAGCAATACTCTTTCGAAAATTCTATATTCCATGGGCTTGGAAAATGATAAATTCTTAAGTTGATATTTAATATTGCAACCAGGAGCACAATGCCATTTTTAGGAATGTCTTAATGAACATCAATCATGATGAATGAGAGAGAAGGCTAGCTTAAATATTTGCCTTCTCTCTCATTATACAACGTAACGGAAAGGACATCTACCTGAAAGGTGTAAATACTAGGTACATCTATGTAAAAAGTTTCAGCTCAAAATAAATTACTAAAAAATTGATACTAAATATTTGCTTTCAAGTTTATTGAATTAAAATCATAACCGCCTAATCACCGCTCAATGAGGGTCATTATCATTTCACGTCACTTGCTAATATTATTATAAAATGACCTCTTTCGCGATCTGTGCGCCTAGTACCAAAGAAGTCTTACTTTATGGAATACTGTCCCGTGCGGTTTCACCCGCATTCCCGAGGGATCGTATGTTTTCCCGGGATAAAAAGTATCCCATGTGTTAATCCAGAACATATTCTATATGTGTGCCAAATTTCATCCAGATTCGTTCAGTAGTTTTTGCGTGAAAGAGTAACAAACATACATCCGTGCTCACAAACTTTCTATTTATAATATTAGTAGGATTTACGTTACATGTTGTATAGTTTTTTTATATGTTCACACGGCTTGTGTATTTTGCCATTGTCCAAGTTATATTGTTGTAGTATATAAGATCCGGTGTTCCACAAGGGAGCATACTCGGTCCTACGCTTTACATGATTTTCAACTCCGATCTGCCTTTAAATGATAACACAATAGCCGCGAATTATGCCAATGACACGGCCTATTATCATTCTATGACAAACTAATAATTCAACATAACCTTCTAGTCACAATAAATCACTTTCAAATAGTCCTCAGTCAGTCACCGTCCATAAAAGTCATGTTTTACTACAATGGTGGTTGTACTAAAACTTTTCACGGACTTCTTGAGACGACTTGAAAAGTCACGATAAACATAATTCATTTCACTTGACTGGTGCATATGGATTGATCTTAATTGGATAAAATACCACCGATAATATGCAATAAAACTCAAAATACACGAATTTACGAAAATAAAAATGAAAACGCAAGGTCACTCTGCAAGTTCCAGCCAAAAAGTCCCCGTTGTATAGCTATGTGTGTTATTCCAGCAAGTGAACGGTGGCGTGGGCGTGGGAGTGGGAGTGGGCGGCGGTGAAGGGGGTTGTGTCTCCGCGGCCGAGTGGGACGCCTTCAAGCAAGAAATGATGCGCGAGATGAAGCATCAGCTCAACCAGATCAAGAGGGAGATACTAGACGGTACACACACAATATAACCTTTTTTATGATATAAATGAAAAGGTACACTAAACTAAGGCTGCATTTCGAATTGACGCTGTAATCGATTTGAGCGTGCTTAAACCCGTACCGAATTGATCCATGACGGCTAACGATGTCCCGTGAAACGTCATAGATGACGTCATGACATGCGCCATATTGCGCTCACACCAACCATGCCCTAAACTGATATCACCGTGAGCGCTGTCAAAAGTGAAGGTTAATTATTGTGTTTTCGGCAAAAATCTAATAAGATTCTTGGTTTTCTATTTGGCAAAGACACTTTATGAGAGAAAAATAATAAAAAAGCGGATATTCCTTTTTGCGAGTCGAATTATAAAAGATATAAGGAGAATTAAATTCTCAAAGGTTCTGTTTTGAATACTGTGAGCGTTCCGAACTGTTGACAGTTCTCAGCTGTTATAAACGTGATATCTAACTCGGTACGCATTGCTGTTAGCGCTATGAGCGATTATATCCAATTCGGAATGTACCCTAATTTTAGTCACATCACATCTCTCTCTTGTAAACATTATTGAAAAAGGAGGAAAAAGGAAGGAGAGTCGCAATAGACGCATTTTACATTGTAATACGCTTCTGTCGGGTGTGTTCTACGACTCCTCACAATTTTTTTGAACAATATATTATAAGAAATCGCTTTCTCTTATTAATATACCAATAATTAGAAAATAAATATAATTATACGATGTTTTTTCCTACATCAACCTTATAAAATATAATTACAATTATAACTCTTATTTCAACAGCAATGAAGGCGGAATTTGCGCGCAGGTAAGAGAGACGCGCGACGCTTCGAGTGAAACCTAGTCCACCGGTGCCAGAACAAGCTGAACTCATATTTTACATCCTTGTATTCATTTATAAACAAACAAACCGGTACCTTTTTTTTATTAAAAGTAGAGGGTATCCTATAAACATCCCGGTTCTTTTATCAAGTGTGATTGAAAAATGAACCTTATATCTCTACAATAAGGTCCATCTGTATCATCATATTTTTGGCGTAATATTTACTGTAAAGTTTTTTCAAAATATCAGTGAAATTACTGAGATATTTAAGGTGTCATCGCGTGACGTCATTGTACGTTTAAACGGGCGAGCTCATCGCAAAAAATACTTTAGCGTATTCTGACGTCACGACTTGATCGCTTAAAAATTGTTGTAATTTATGTCCTCTGATTTGAATTCTGCATATTGAAATCCATACTTATTGTAAAGTAATAAGGTAAACTTATCTTTGACTTAATAAAGGACAAAAACAGAATTATAGGATAATTTTGACCTTTTGAGATTTGGGATTGATTTACAGTTTTGTTGTATTGTATCTTTATGTATATTATATGGAAAATAGTTACATATATGAAAATTACGGGGTTTTTTAACTCTAGAAAACAGTACAGCAAATTTTATATGTATGTCATTTTTAGTATATAAAGTAACGTTTAGTATACTAAAACACAGACAGTTATCTCATTTTTGTATATATACAAATTTTGTATAATTGTATATTTAAATGATACTTAAACATTTCATTTGTGTTTATATTTATATAAACGGCCTGATTATAAGACTTAACGACTTATATACAATATGAATTTTGCGAAAATAATAATTTTTGATTATTTTTTCGCTTTTTGTAATAAAATTATATTACTATGATTTTCTAATTCTTCATAAAATATTTGTTCAACAAAAAGGCACGGTAAAATGTGATTATTAAAACAATGTTTCCGTATATTATTAAATTCCACCTCATTATGTGTGGACAAAAAAAAACAACGATTAACATGGCAACACTTCGTAGCGCCAATCAAAATGTTGCCACTCGAAAAAATCGGTCTACGAATTCTTGGTGATCGATATTCAAATAGGGTAGTACATCGATTGAATAACTTTTATCGATAAATTATTGAATGGAATGAAAGATGTAGACTTAACGCACGAATATCGAAGCATAAAGCAAGTTGTGTTTTTTTTTAATTTTATACTTAAATAAATATTTATTCGGTACGTATTACTATGTGCGTAGGGTAAGCGTTCGGATTGTATTAATGAGGTATTTGACTATTGATCTCTGTTCATTCTGCCTAAGCGGAGAAAATATTAATAATCATTCGCTTCTTAAGGCAAAGATCACGTAAATACAACGGTTTGGTTTGAATGTCAGTCGTTATAAAGGAATAGTCGATGACATGGTCATTCGATATATTACATCGATATACCAACGTCACTAAAAATATTTTTGAGTTCAAAGATCAATAGTCAAAAATATTAATAGATATTTCGAAAAAAAAAACTATACGTGTAATATTCAATCTAGCGTCAAGATATATAAAGAAAACTAGTATTATTCGATATTTATTGACTTTGAACGCGTTTCGTACGCCTACATCTAGACTAAGTTGTATTCTGTAATTATTGTAATCTTAATGTATCTATGCCTTTTGCCGGACGAATAAATTGTTTTATAAATAATGTATAAATATTCCGGACATCCCGATATCTTCCGACATAGAAGTCTTCCATAAAATAAGTTTCCATTTTGGTTTTTTTTTTGTTATGGCAACTCTTTAGTAACGCCTTTAGGTGCTGTAGAATTCATCCATGATATAAAATAATTTATTACCAGAAAATATATTTTATTCGAAAGAATGAATTGACATGTTATAGTCAAATTCATCAAATGCTTAAAAAATCTTCTTCGCCATTTACGAAAATACATAAAATAAAGTGGAAATATTTGGCTTATTAGGAGTTTTATATTGGATGTCCTTATCTTACTAGTGCAAACTCATGTAATAGGCCAAATTAGTTGTGTAAGAAGCTTAATAGTTCGCTCGTTAGTCTATAGCAGGCTTGTAGGTACCACATCGTGATTCGTCCGGCAAAAGAGCGGGATCACGCGAAATATTATCAAAAAAAAATACAATAAGAAAGTACACGTTTTTATCAGTACATTTTGTTCACGATTTTACACAATTTTTGGCTTTAATTTGAAAGCACGTGTAATAGGTTAATTTTTGAAGTTTAACTTGGCAACACTGTTTGTATCTGTCAAATTATACAGGTCGATGTTTTATTTTAACAATTTGTTAATTTAATTCATTAGGTTCGTCCGTTATTTGGAATTTTATTTTGACAAACAGTGTTACCATACGTATTAAAATGGACTGACAGATCATTCCAAGAGGAGACCGGGTCATTATCGGCCTATGAAATGTACTCGTACAAACTACACCAATTTTACACTATAGACTTTTATACGACACGGTTTTAACGTATTTTTTAACGTAACTGTTAAATCCTAGTTTTGGATTTAGAAAAATCAATCTTATCGGTCCTTTTTACACCTCTTTATAACCGGCTTAATGTCGTTCATGACTCAAATCTATAATTGAACGTACTTTGTCTAAAAAAAACAATTTATATATAAATCTTTTCGTCGGTTATAATGGATTAAAAAAAACTGGTGCTCAAAAACACGTGTTTGCTATTCCATTCGTTTTTTAATTCACGACTGAAGCATTTACTTATAGGAAATTATCATTTATTTTAGTTAAATCCATATTATTTTTATTCGTTTTCGAAATCTATGCAATGATAATAATATCCAAACAAAAAATTACGTACGTTAGATGGTGATTAATATTTAGTGATATTTATATAACTACTGTAATGTGTAAGATATAAAAAATATACTAGTATTAAAAGTTTTTAATATAATAAAAAAAAACTAACCAAATTTTAGTTGGGGTTACTAATTTAAAATAAAAAATTATGTATTGGTCTCAATTATGTCAAAGATTGTATTTATTCATAATTATTATGCCATTCGGACATTAAATATGTATAGATTGAATTGAATATTATTTTCTGATGTCGTTCAAGTGTTTTCTTTGAGAAATTATTTGAATGATTTGGGCTGACGTTTCTGACACTGACAATTAATTTCGCTTAAGTTTTAGTGTCAAAAAATGTCACAATTATTTGATAGCTGTCAATTTTGTTTAATTTGGCGTGCCCTGGCCATTTATTGCAGTATTCCAATCATACATTTGATTATCTGTATTTTTGTTAAATATATTTTTGTGCTACATAAATTGAATGTATCAAGTTATGCAAAATACAAAGTGTGCTAAAAACAAGTAAATAAAATGAATTAATTATAATGTTATTGAAAAATGCCGACGTATATAGTTATTTAACACACTCTGTATATGTATGTATATTTCTTTTTTGTAATTTATTGCTAAAACTGAAGCCTTTACGTAATGTAGTGGTATGCGCTAGCGTAGGTTACCGAATGTAGAGTCGCCTACTAGAAAACTACTGTCGAAATAATCCACGCAATAATAAACTGTAAGTGAACGTAACACAGTGGAGAATGGTGTATTATTTTCACCGTATGTTTTCTCGTGCCGATGTTCTTTCATTGATTTCCCCGCAGTCAAATGTAAATAGTTTTTTTGGTAACGAATTATATTTTTTTGTGATCGTAAAAACGTATTTTTGTTTTATTTTACAACATTTATTTTATGATACACGATCGTCACATGGTGGTTTATATGCTAAATCATCATCATCATCATCATCAGCCTATTAATGTCCCACTGCTGACCACAGGCCTCCTTTCACAAGTGAGGGTGAAAGGGAATGGGCAATACTCCACCACGCGTGCCCACTGCGGATCGGTGGAGGTAGGCTAGTGGTCAACCTACTGTTGGAGTTGTCAACCCGCCTAGGAGGCATCCAACTAGCTTAACGACTATCTCAATTATGTGATAACCGGGACCAACGGCTTTACGTGCCTTCCGAAGCACGGAAACCCTCGATTTGAAATACCACTATTCGGTCACCCAACCAGGTACCGACCACGACGGTGGTAGCTTAACTTTGCCGATCGATTAAGAGCGGCTAATTATGCTACATCACGAGCGCTTCATATGCTAAATAACTGGAACAAATTATGAAATAAATAATAATTGTCATAAAAATTTAACTTTTCATTGCTTTTTCTCAATCGGGATTTTTATAGGTATGGATAAAAGTAGTAGTAAAAAAATACATATAGATTTTTTTTGATGGTTTATTGTTATAGTCAATTTCTCATTTGTATTAGGATTCCGTAGTAAAACAAAGAACCCGTACAGTTTCTTCATGTCCGTTTCACGTTCCACCACCGTGCTATGGTTTCTTCACCGATGTTTTCCTTCACCGAAAGCAGGTCATTGTAGGATTTGAACCCGAGAACTTAGTCTTGGCATCCAACGTCACTACCACTGAGCTATGAACACATTGAGAATTTTCAACAATTCATTAATCAAAGATGGGTGAAGGTCGATATTAATTGGAGTCTTAGACGAGTAGGTTAAGTTTAGATCAAAACAGATAAAGTTTCAAGGAAATCCCACCAAAAACATTATGTAAAGAACTAGCCAAGTCTCGATGGAGCTGCTTGTTTATCTCTAAAAAGTAATGAAATCTAGACAAAGTCGTGCCAAGTCTAAGGTTCCTTACTGCGATTTCTTTATTATTATAGTTAATGTTGTGTGACTTGGCCGTTGAAGGGTACAAAACCAGGTGCTCCATGACACCATGGCACCAATCTGTACTTATACCCACTAACGTATAAAGAATGTTCAAGGGGCTTGAAAATGCGGCGAAATGGTTCCAGTAAAGGATGGTACGGCAGTGTTTTCTTTGCGCTCGACTGGGAGCCTATCCTCACAGATTGGAACCAAAATAGTCTCACAGTGTTTTCATGTGCTAAGGCTGTGAAAGCTCGCTGCGTGGTTTTCTCAAAGGAGTACAGCAGCAACGAACGAGTGGTGCTCCAAACCAAGCGTCTATAGGTTATCGTTATCGCAAATTAGTATATGATTAATACGTAATACGTACTATAAGTTTGTACGTAGTATTTATACAGATGTTGTTTTGGTCGGCGACAAGCGACCCAGGAGCGGTAGTACAAAATATATATTCCCCAAAAATGGACTAAAAAATAAAGTATTTTTTTTTATATTTTTTTTAGCACCAGTATCATTTGTATTATCGACCCTGAGTCGCTCGTCGCTGACCAAAACAACGACCTGTATACTCTTAGCTATAAGTAAGCAAATGTAAAAAAAAATTATGATGCACACTGCACAGATTTAGTTAGTTAGGTATTTATTATTTTTGACAGTGAACCCGTACCTAGAGTAAAGAATTGACGTTAGTGAACGCTTACTAATGCGTTTGCGTTTAAGAAATTTCTCAATCCCTTTCGCACCTGAGATTTTTTTCCGTCCAAATCTTTTTCTTTTCTATAACATCTTATTATGTACGGTAAGTATCATGGGAAAACATATTTAGAAAATATACCATTTACACAACTTCTAGAAAGTGCATAGTACGTTCGTGATATCCAGGTGTGTAGACTACGTTGTAGAATTTTAGAAAAAATGAACTCAATATCGTATTATTCAGGTTCGAAAGGGCTATAGAAATTGGCACAGCGCCTCTAGCGGAATACTCATGGTACTAATTTCTCCCATACTAATTTATAGTTAACTCAAACGCATTAGTATGCGTTTATTAACGATAGCAGCTCGGCGTGATTTCTTTCGCGTCCCCTCCCTACCCTGTAGTGCTACCCTACCCTACCCTATGGAAAATAGTTGTACGTCTTATTCTCAGACCAACTGATGTTTTTACACCTTGGGTTCATTATTGGTGTAATAAAGATCCCTATTTTTTTAGAAAATATAATATAGCCTATGTCACCCGGGGATAGTGTAGCTTTCCAACAGTGAAAGAATGTTTCAAATCGGTTCAGTCGTTTCGGAGCCTCTTCAATGCAAACAAACAATCAAATCTTTTTTCTTTTATAATATTATTATTACTACTAGCTGTCCCCCGCGGGTTCGTTAGTTAGTTCTCCTTACTATAGGCTATCTGCATGGCAAATTTCATGATGATCCGTTGAGTAGTTGAGTGGCGTGAAGGCGTAACAAACAAACAAACTCACTTTCGCATTTATAACATTAAGTTAGGATTATTAGTATAGATAGCTTCTTGTAGTCTTTCTACGTTTAAAACGCAGAGTTAAAAGTAATTTTAATCTATGACGACTTATGTAGGGGGGGGGGGGTAAATAATCTCATACCACTTGAAAAAAAAGGCATTTTATTAAAAAAAAAGAGGAAAATAAAATTACATAAAGAACACATCGCGCAACATTTATATAAATATAATAAAACATTATGCGTTAACAATCTTAGTATACAAAAGAGTACAAATACATTGTCATGTGTAGTTATTATGAATCGCTTCAATAAAATTTAACGATTTTTAGCTACAAATATTCTGTGAACCAAATGATGTATGATTTTTTTTTATTTGAACACTGGCAACATCGCGAAGCCGTTTAGCCTAATTTAAAAAAGCTGGCTTTAAGCGACCTATTGTTTCAAAGCACAAAATATTTGTAGCTTATATTTCATTTGTCAATCACTCACTAATAGAAACAAAATACTAACGACCTTACGAGATACAAGCAAATTGGGACTGAATATATAAATTTATGTCAAATTCAATTGGGTAACAGTCATCTAGCGACACGGCAGTGTTATGGCCAAGTTCAGAAAAGTTGACTCCAGTCCCAATGTCTAAAAAATTTAGGTGGTCACTGTGAAAATTATGGCCAAATTATAGGTAAGATTAATTCTATAAGTATTTTCAAAGCACGAAGCGCAAGTGATATTGCACATTACAAAGATGTCAGATCACAATTTGTGCGGGAAAGCACTTACTCTATATCTAAAATAAATAATTAGAGTTCAATTCCATTTTTCCTCTAAACTTTTAAGTATTCTCAATAACAACAAAAATAACAAAAAAAAAGTTATTATATCTGGTAACTATACTTTTGCAGCTGATTATAGCGTTACGATTTTTCTTAATTTCGAATATTTAAGAATCAATGGCTGCTTTTTTTTTAATTTGGACGTTTCTTACGTGTGAAAATCTTCGCAACGCCATATCAGATATCACTACAAGGTTATATGGTTGTAACTTTAGAATGAGGTAGAGATAACATTTAAATTCTCTCTTTTTGGCTGATGACATAGACTATGTATGTTTTTTTTATTTGAAATAGATGGTGGGCTCTAGCGATATCTAAACTAATTCTAATTAACGCCAATATCAGTGATAGAAAGCGGAAAATATCATAATTATCAGCAACTTTTTAGAACCTCAACGTTTTTCCTTAAAACTAATTGCATAACGTTATCAAATTATAAATATATTTTGTAAAAAAGCCTATACATTGTATATTACGTTTATTAAGGGTACATAAGTGTTGTACTTAGAGAATTGTGGTAAATATTATAATTTTATAATAATTTAATTAGAATTTTAAAAAGTTATCAAATGATGCTTTGTGCATTTTCAAGCGTAATTTATATGGAGATAATCACAACATTCTTATATTCCTGTCAGCGTATGGAGATGAGATGTAAGTCCTGAAAAAAAAACAAAAACACATAAAATTTTTGGCGTTGAAGTACGATCGATAATGAATGAAATGGGAAATCATAATTTTAGGATATTAAAATAAGTCCGGTGGATAAATAAAAAAAATGCATGGCATTTCGTGATCGTGTATGTATTAAGACTTAATTTTATTCTATTATTTTATTTTTGCTACGGTGATTACGCTATTAAAAACACATCTAATTAATGATGAGTATATACACTCATTTTGTATGATGTATTAAATAAAATAAAAATGAAATTAGAATAATATTAGCAAATGACGAAATTATTCATGCATGAAAAACGTTAAAATTAAAGATTGTTACATTTATTAGACTCCATGCAAAAATAACTACAAACTATTATACTAAACCGAAAAATAAACATCTTGCATCGTGCAATTGAAAAAAACAAAATAACTCGAAAGCCAAAAACACAAACTAGTAAATTACAACATTTGACGACTACAAACTTTAATATTTTCAAAGAACCTGAGTGGAAATTGCTTGTTTAATATTTTTTGTATTTTTTTAGTTTTTTTTTCTTGCAGTCTTCTCGCTTAGCTTGACTATTCACTTAGTACTGGGAGCATGGATCTAGAAGAATAATATACCAAGATATTAGTGTGAATATGTAAAGAATTACATAACAAAATATTATCTAACTGATACAGTGGAAATGAACTTATTTCTAATAATTTTAATAATTGGCTTTGTTTAGTGCTTATATTTTTCGTAGCGCTCATTTCAATTTATTTATTAGAAATAAGTATAAAAAAGGTGACAAGTAACAATTTAAAATATTAACTGAAGCTTAACAGTGATTATTTACAAACGGTCTAAGCAAAGCTATACTGAGCTAAGAAAATTAATAATTTAGGAATAAAATGCTACCGAAAGATTAATTGCTTTGACGCACATAATAATAAAGTATGCGCGGGAGTATACGCGATGCTTATTTTTAGCCAATTATAACATTAATTTTGTCTTTGGACAGTTTTCCTAAGCTTTATGTTATGAATGATACATTTTTCCAATAAAAATATATTGTAAAAACTTTTTAGTCTTTAAGCAGTTTTGTTGCAAAAAAAACCTAATAGGTATGTCGCTATTAAGCTATTAAAACAAACGTACTGTAAATCTGTCCAAATACAATTAATATAAAAATAAAAATGTTGTCTTTGGACATTTATATCGATGCAGTGATGTGGTAATAAATATACCTTGCTCTTTACACGGCATATTTAATTATAATTGCCCAAAAACATTTATTTTAAATCTACAATAAAAAATATAAAATAAATAGAACTAGTACCTTCCATTTCCAAAGCTATGGGAATGGGACCTTTGGCAGCGTTAAAAATAAAAATACATATAAGCAATAGAGCAGAATGAATTTTTTTGTGTGTGAGCGTACCAAAGTTTACTAGATTTCAAAGTGTTTTAACAGTGCAAAACTTGGCAGGTCTCTACCGTGCACACGAATAAATCTCATAAACTTTTGGTTTACATAATATTCTGCCTTTTTCTAATTCAATTTGGATATTGGTTATAAAGTTTATATTACATTAGAAAAAGGCAGGATTGAGCATTTATTTAATTATTTATGAAACTAGCTTTGATATGGAAGTAGCTGATTTTTTTGAAATATTATTCATACTTGCGTATTTTAATATTATTATAAAAGCTTAGCGAGGTTCCATTTGATTTTTTTATTGGGTGGCAGTTATAAATAATTGCAATAACAATAAATTAATAATTTCAAAAATAATACTTTCACAAATTCACAAGCACGGACAAAATAAAACAGAACCTTTGAAGGCATATTCAAACTGTAAGTAACTTGGCCTACGCACTGCCGATTCTTCAAGTTTAACATGAAGTTTGAATAAACCTTATAATATGTTGCTATTGCAATAAAAAACATTAAACTAAAAATAAGTCAGGAATTAATATTAAAAAAAAAGTCTATAGTTTAAATCCATGACATAAAAAAAATTAAGTATTATTTCAGTTGCAAATCGTTGCATTACGTAAATTTAGAGATTAACAATATATCTCAATTCGGAATAATAATATGAGGTAGATGTGTTCAAGCCCATATAATTAAATAAAATATGAAAAAAGCTACTGTTTTATGTAAAAACTTACCCTCTGAGTGAAGTTTATAGGTATTTGATTTGATAGCAGAAAAATTATAATTATTCTTTTTCTATTTGCTTTTTGTTATAGGCATATTGCTTAACCTGAGACGGTCTTTGAAGTAGCTGCGCGGGATAATATTGTTGTATAAACTGACATTAGGTAGCGCGAATGATCTCTTATGTGACTATAATAGCACCAATAGCAATTTGGTAGCAATATGGTCATATAAGTTGACCGATTGTCCTATAGAGACAGCACTATTGCTAGTGTTTTTTTGATTTGTGTGATGCTATTACTTGACCTTGTTTATGATTGCTAGGCTTTTGAGAAATTCGTAGGAGTTATCCATCCCATACAGTTATATTAAAGCATAGACCGCCTCAGTTAAGTGACTGTAACTATTGTTATGATTCAGTATCTTTAAAATTCAGTTGTATGAAAGGATCATAGCAGGATTTCCACAAAAAATATTACGAGAAGTTGGAATAAAGATAAAATTGAAATACGTCTAAGATATTTGAAATATCAAAGTAATTGTTCAATATTTTATATAATTAAGTGCTTCAATATTCCATGTTAATGTAAACTCAAACATTGGACGTTATTCAAAACCCTCTATTTTTGTGTACAAATCATTTTGTGGTACGCTATGATTATACTTTATTATGATTCGCTTCGTATAGTCAACCAAAACCTAACTGTCTGTGTTTTTCATACATTATAACATACTCATGAAAATGGTTCTAGCAACATTACTAAAATTTCAACTTAAAATCGCATGGAAATTACCAGCAAAAGTTTGTAAAACCCAAAAAACTATCGTTTTTACTTTGAGGTTTAATTTTGGGACTATCCGAAACGAGTTACCATAATGACTTATACCATCAATATATGACTGACGGGCATTTCCTGTACTGCTTTTTTACCATGTATAGGCATGTATTTGACCATTATGCCACCAAAAGTGATGATAATGGTCGTAGGTGCACACAAAGTCTAATTTAGCTTTCAAGAACAGTTGGGTACCCAAACTTAAAGTAATAACCTTACTAAATGCAAAAGCGACTTACAGCTCCATATTGTGCACGCTAGAATGCTGACAAGTGCCAGGCACTTTGACGTGGCAGTGTTTGTGACACTTGAGTTGACAGTCGCGACACTCGTAGCCTTGCTTGCCGAGCCGCCGCGCTATCGTCTTGTTGCACACTTCGCATACTGTGCCGCTGGAAGGGTTTATATCACTTTTATATAACTTGTAGATACTTTTTACACATTTATGTGACTTTTATAACACATTTATATGACATAGTGAATAAATGAAATTAGCTCGTATTTAAAGGAAAAGTAAAATTTTTGTGGTATTATATTATTATTTAAATAGCCTTTTTTAACATTTCATAATACAATAGTAAAATAAATGCTGTAGACACTTACCCGCTAAGATGTTTAGCTATAAATGTGTGCTCATTATAAATATGTAGTTTGACGCCCTTCCGTCGCCATTTTGATCTCTGTGCGATTGTCAGCGGCACTAAATAGTGCTTCTTGATGCCAGCTTCGATGGTCTCCAAGACCAGGGTCGAAGCCTCGTGGATGAACGTCCTAGCTGACGCGGTAGAGAATCCAGAGACTTCGCTGAGAGAGGACCTTTTTTATTTAGTATTTTTTTTTTCAAATTTGGGAAATATTGTTAGGTTCGGTTTGGGTATGATTTTTTGGATTAGGTTGAGGATTTAGTTCATCGTTTTTTGGTAGGATTGGTTGGATTTTTGTGGATTAAGTTGGGAAGTCAAAAGATAAAAATTGGTAGAAAATGATTTTGGAACAATACAATGACAGCAATTTTCAGGGGACATGCAAAAGCAGTTTATAGAAAAGTAATAGGGAGGTAAAAAAAAGCATTATCATTCACGCAAACAAGAAATAACAATATAAATATTTAAGTTTAGTATGAAAAACCAGTGTTACCAGATTGCAGAGTGCCATTACCCCCAGCGCATGAGTGTTGACAGATGAAAAAAAAGAAAGAAAATCCTCAATTAGTGCCAATGTTACCTTATCAATAAATACTACATCACAAATATAATAGTTTTCTATAGCATTATTTTAAGTTTATTATTCATTTCGGGTTTGAAAGCTTGTTAATATAATATGATCCTGTTAATTTGGGAGTAAATGTCATAAAAACTAGGCGCTGCTGCTGGTTGAAATTACCTACAGTCTGACCAATTTACCTGTAGAGTACTGTCTAAATATGAACAAGCATTAAAAAGAAGTAACAATCATAAATATTGCAAAGTAGATCACTAGCAAATACACCGAAAGATTATACAGGGTGTTGTTTTGGTCGGCGACAAGCGACCCAGGAGCGGTAGTACAAAATATATATTCCCCAAAAATGGACTTAATTCCATTAAATACTGTAAATATGTTGAGAAATACCTTATTCAATTTGAAATAAAATTACCGCAAACTATGGTTACTAGGCACGTGCACAGACTAGAGCTAGGCGCAAGCCGCCATCGCCCCACCCCTTTACTCCCTCGTACTCCCGTTGAGTATTATGTCTACACTTTAGCTTATTACATGATTTTCAATTTTTTTTTTTTTTTATTTTTATTATTAAAAAAAAAAGTTTTTTTTTTATATTTTTTTAGCACCAGTTTCATTTGTATTATCGACCCTGAGTCGCTCGTCGCTGACCAAAACAACGACCTGTATATAAAAAAAACATTTTGGAAGTTACCACTACGACTCTAAAGATACAGAGGTCGAACTGTCAAATTAAACGCGCCATAATTCACTAGCGGTACCGAAGTACCAATTTTTTAAATTTAATTATTCAAAAGCACAAGTCTAATTTTTTGGAATATTAAGAAAAGCGCTCCAAATCCAACCTAGAATCTTTTAAAAATATGTTAAATTGATTAAATAAAAGCATCTTTATTTTAATAGCCCTTAGGTTGAGTTTTCCGCTACCTTCTATAACTAATTGATGATAGTTATGAGTTTATAGTAAATCCATGTTGACTTTACCTTCTGGAAGTCCTCGATTCGTCACCAGACTGCGCGGGCGACGCGCCAGCTGAATATACATTTCTGTTTGGGATGGCTAAGGCCTTATCTGAAAATTAAATGTGTTTGGTTGTTATATTTCAATATTTTGAGAATGAAAGAGAAGACCCAGTAAAAGAAATTTTGTTGTCCCTTACGAACAATACACAAAAGAGATGCTTCAAGTAAGTAACATATGTCAATGGCCCTGATTCTGTTGTTCACAACTAAATGAATGAATGAATGAAATATTCTTTATTGTATAAACTAACATAGAACAAACATTTGTAAAAACACAAATTAAGGAAGTAATACAATATAGGCGGCCTTATCGCTTAAGCGATCTCTTCCAGGCAACCTTTGGGTACAGGAGAAGCTTCAAAAGGTGGCAGGTTGAGCATCTACCTACAAGTAATACAATATATATTAAATAAACTAATACTAGAAATACACAAATACTATAATACTTTGAGATATATAAAGTAATATACTAATACTTACATACATATGGTAGAATAAATAAAGATAAATAGGTAAATAAACTAAATACTAATATTAAATATTATTAAAGTAACTAAAGGATAATAGAAGGAATTAAAGAGAGTGATAGTAGGAGAATATTTGAGATTTAAAGGATTCAATAGTCTGAGCTTGTCTGATAGTCTGGGGTAAGGCGTTCCAAAGACGAACAGCTTGAGCAGTGAAAGGTTGGGAAAAAGAGTGTGAAGTTTGTAAAGGGGTTTTGAGGCGAAGTTCACTAAACTAATTTTAATGTCACTATGTCTCTTTCTAACAAAGAACATATGAAAAGGATGTAAGAAATTTAGTCCTGTCAAATAAGTCCAATGCTTGTTTTCAATATAAATTTAGTCGCCATCTATCGCGGTTTCACCTAAATACACGCAAAATAAGACGGCAAAGATTAATTTGACAACTTAAAATATGTTCTATCCTTTTTCAAAAATGTTCGTATGAAAGAGATGAGATGTGACTAAAATTAGTTTAGTGCGATTTACAACAGAATCGGCACCATTGAGACGTTTTCTTGTTGATAATTCGAACTAATTTGAACCTTGAGTACACGATTTGACAGGCATGTTCAACAAACTTATTCTCGTTCGGTGTAGCAGTAGATCTCTATATTTATCTAACTTTTATACCACCTTAGATTGCATAAAAGTGATTTAACAGACCACAATTTGAAGCAACTTCGTAGAGGGTCTACGAGATCGGCTACGAAACTATCTTACCTATGCACCTACCATAATGTGGGTGGAACTCATAAACACTGAATTAAAAAAGCTAATAATGGCAGAGAAATGAAATTAAATAAAAAACCGTAAAATAAATTATTTGTTTATATATCCTCTGTGAACATTTCAAGCGTCTACATATTGCCATTATAAAAATCTAGTAAGGCGGGAGGTTATTTTTTTTATTTTTTCTGTTTTTTACATCGCGATTCAGTGTGCGAAGCCATGTATGAGAATCGTGTTTATTTGTAATCTACACTAATAATAAAGAGAGAATATTTGGATTTTTGTATTTTTGTTTGTTTTGAATAAACTCAATTACTACAGGTCCAATTTAAAATAAATCTTTCGCCATTTATAAGCTAAATTATCACCGAGTAACATAGGCTACATATTATTTAAAAAAAAATAGTGATCCCTAGGAAAACTCCAATAATGTAACCGAAACTTCACCCGGGCGACGCCGGCCACGAACGATTTAATAAAATACCTACATTTATTTTTAATTTAGTTAATATATTTTGCTTCCGAAGGCACGTAAAGCCGTTGGTCCCGGTTATCACTTAATTGTGATAGTCGTTAAGCTAGTTGGATGCCTCCTTCTTCCAACAGTAGGTTGACCACTAGCCTACCTCCACCGATCCGCAGTGGGCACGCGTGGTGGAGTATTGCCCATTCCCTTTCACCTTTATTTGTGAAAGGAGGCCTGTGCTCAGCAGTGGGACATTATAGGCTGATGATGATGATTTTATTGTTAGTTAGATGAGGAACTCGTAGACAAATCAGCCCTGGGTGTTAAGAAAGTGAAGAGAAACATTATACTTTATGTACTTTTTGTCCAAAAAAATAATGCAGTTGTTGTTGTCACTCACCATGGCTGTTCCTCTCGGCGCTGATGCTGCGGATGCGGTTCTGTTCGACCTCCGAGTCCGTCAGGTCGAGGGACTGGTTCCGCGTGCGGGACCGCCCTAACCTACCGACAAATTGTGAACGTTCTCAATAACATTCTGTATATCAAAAGTCAAAGCCATTTATTCAATTTAGGCCCCAGAATGGCACTTATGAAGGTCACACTGACGAGCCAGTTGGCGCAGTTGGTTAAGATTCATCTCACGCGCCGCGTGATGGTCGTGGTCACAAAGTCGTGGGTTCGATTCCCACACAGGACATGCATTCCTGAGTCTGGGTTTGATTATGTATATTAAGTATGTATTTACAAAACAAAAATTAGTATATGTATTATATCAGTTGTCTGGTTTCCATAGTACAAGCTCTGCTTAGTTTGGGATCAGATGACCGTGTGTGAGGAATGTCCCAGGATATTTATTTATTTATTTACTGAAGTTACCACCGGTTCGGAACTCGGCCTTCAACTGACAAGAATTTATCGAGTTATATTTTATTCCAAGTCATTACGATGTGATGAGAATTGATGTGACATCTAAACATACAAGATATGTAGGACAATAAATGTGACCACGTAAAGGAACCGGTGTAGACTCATTTTGTTAACGTTCATAAGTGCGTTCATCAGGGCCTAAATTGAGTAAATACTTTTTTATTTTGATTTTTTTTAAGTACTCATAAATACGAATAACTTTACAAAGGGAACAACTCCAAAAAACAGCTGTTTCGTACAAAAGGTTAATGTCTCCTCGGCTAAAATGTATGAAACAGCAGATTTTTTTGCGATTTCGATGTTGTTCCGATAGTAAAAGTCGTTCGTATTTATGAGTTACGTCATCGGTTACATTTATAGTCGTATCCACCCTGTATAGGAAAACCAAACACCTATCTCTTTGTACATTCAAAGACAAAGCCATTTATTCGGTTTAGGAGGGCCTCTTCTTACAACATTACATTGAAACCCAAAAACTGAGGATGAAGTAAGAAAATAAAAATAAAATTGAAATCCAAAAACTTATTAAACATGGTGTAAGAAGAGTAATACAATGAGACCTTTTTATTTTAATGTATGAATTGAAACCCAAAAACTGATTAGGGATGGTGTAAGAAGAGTAATGCAAAGAGACCTTTTTATTTGAATGTATCAAATGAAACCCAAAAACTGATTACGAATGGTGTAAGAAGGGTAATGCGAGATATTAAGAGACCTTTTAATTAGGATATTTGAATTGAAACCCAAAACTGATTAGGGATGGTGTAAGAAGAGGAATATAAAGATATAATTTTATTTTAATGCATGAATTGAACCCCAAAAACTGATTAGGGATGGTGTAAGAAGAGGAATACAAAGAGACCTTTTTATTTGGATATTTAAATACGCTAAAAACGCCAAAACAACTGAACAGTTTTCACAAGTAAATTGAGCTTTAGCAACAATATTACAGGCTTTATTTCAATTCGGTTTGAAGAAATTGCATGAAGTCTGCGCGATCGAAGTCTCGGGCAAAAAGCTAGTTAGTACGAAGTTTTTTTTCTTTTATTTACCTTCTCTTAATAGTACCAAAGAAGTCTCGTCTGCGTTTCCTCGGCGCTGGTTCAGGCGGTACGTTTTCATGTTGATTGTTCACGTAGTCGCCTTGCTGCAAGGAAATACACCTTATTATTATAGCCTTTAGGTGCACATTGGATTGCGTTCGTTAGGTGGTTTGTGTATTTTTTTCTCTTTATCTTTTTAATTATTGATCGTATTGATTGGTATTGATATTTTTTTATAAAATTGTTTGTAATACGTAAATATTAAAATTGGTTTAATAAATTGATTCAATAACCTAATCGCACGGCAGTGCCCGAGCCAAGTCATAAAAACACGACTTCGACTCCTAATAAAAATTAATACCAGAGCAGAAAATTAATGAAATATTATACAGAGACATTCAAATTGTTAATGTTAATATTTTAGTGGGAGAAAACAACACCAAAACATTCCCTTACCGCATCACCATTATCGCCATTCAATTTCCTGCCATTTTCCTGTATCCTGACAGTTTTCCCTGGCGACTGGTTTGGAGTGGCCAAAATAGATTTCTCTTTGACACTCTCGTCTACATTGTCTATGGAGCTTTGCTCTTCGGGCGCTGGCTCGCTGTCTATGGCCTCGCGCTCCACTTCGATGAATTTTCCCGAGTCGGTTATTTCGACCTTTTTTGTGAGATGTTTTTTGGTTGGGTTAGTATGGCAACATAGCACACAGGTTTTTGGAAGACATTTTAAGACCCGTTTTTTTAATATTTTTTTTTACGTACACGGATATTGGTAAAATAGTACTAATTAACTTTACAATTAGGTACTAACATAATGTACAACAACGTTTATTCTATGATTTTTAATAATTCATCAGACTTTTATACAATAATAAAAATATTTATTAATTTACTTACAGTCTACTTTGTAGTTTTGCCGCCGCGCCGGGGCACGCAATTGTTGTCAGTGCGATTAGAATGTAAATATTATGTAATGAATCTAAGCTTGTTTTGAAAAGAGTAATTGCTGAGTTTATTGCCGGCTCTTCTCAGCAAATGCAACCTTCCGAACCGGTATTAGAGTATTAGAGTCAGACTTTTCATAAGTGCCTGCGAAGGTCTATTTGAATAAATGATTTTGAATTTCGATTTTTTAAAATTTTGAATTTTTAAATTCAAAGCTCTAAAAGTTACGAATTCTATCTAGTAAAATACTGAGTGAGCACGGGAGGCGTAGGTATAGTGCCGGAATGAAAATATTCGTCAGTTTTCAACTTGATTCGTTCAACATGTTTTGATGAACTAAAACCTTCTTGGTATCATAAAATTGATTCTTGCAATCTGGTGCAAGCGAAAACCGACTCTAATGTGACGAAACTTTTCATTCCGTGACTGTACAAAAAAAAAGAATTTAAATGTATTAGAACAACGATCTCTTTTAAGTTTCTTTTTGGTAACTGTATGTTTTTTAAAAGTCATAGAACAAATCTTGTTGTTTATGTTAGTAATACAGTCCTGGAAAGATTTTGGTGTTTCACCAATATACCTACAATTAGTAAAACACTTATAAATGTCACAAAATGTCTTCAAAAAAGGTCACAATCATCATAGCATGCTATGAATGTTACAGTACAAGGAACTATATAACAAAATTTAATTTAATTAATACGCACAATATTTAATTATAATACTAAACTATATTTTCAATCATTTTAGAAATATATTAAAACATTTTTCATACAGTAAAATATTTTTAAGAGTGCGTATAAAGCAACATAACAATCTTAGAATTGAAATTTACCCAAGTAAACATTATTTAAATGAAAAAATATTTATATATCGTTTTTTTCATTATATACGCGAGGGTTCTATCTGAACAAAAACATAATGGAATGAAAATTCCTCGATAGAAAAAAATCACAAAGATACCTGTAATAATAATGAATTTTCGTTTTTATTCGTTCATGGTGTATCTAATTAAGACAAAAAATCGATAAATAATATCACTAACATATGACCTAGGGCTGCTACTAACGATTTTTTTAAATATTCTATACTTTACGAGTTATTTAGATAAGAAGCGCTTAGTTCATTTTTATTCCGCGAAACACGCTATCTCCGTCTCATGTCACGCGAAGATTAGACATAAGTTTGTTTCATCTGACATTGCCATATTTTTCTGGCTTGGTACGCACTCTTAAGCAAAAACTATACGCCGTTGATAGCTTTTTAAATGATCAAAAACAAAGCCCGTTATTCAATTTAGGCCTTAGAATGGTACTTAAAAAGGTCTAATTTTCCCATTTTCTTTTTTAAATGTTTAATGATACTATAGCAACTAACAAAATTAATGAACATGTCAATGGGTAAACTTACCTTGATGGACTTCTTCGGCTCCTAAAATGACATGATTCATGTCAAAGCGATGGTTCACAGCAAACGCAGGCGATTGAAAAGGAAAATCAAATCTCGTGTTAATTTCAACCAAAAGTACACACTAATAAAGCGCATTTTTGTAACACAATTGGACCCGATTTGACGTTTTAGACATATATTACCATATTATAGAACGTGTAAATTAAGCCAGGTTACGAATTGAGATTGAGACAATTTAATTTGCAACGTGGCCTTCTGATATAGCGTTTATTTTCGATTAACACAATCTTCGTTCAATAAAGTTTGTTAAGCAGTTCGGTTAACTAAATCTGGCACGTTCACAGTACTCACACATATGCAATTCTACGATACAGTATGTTTTATTACATTATCGCTTCTAATCAGTCAGTCTTATCTAACTGACCAATGCAAAAAAGACCACTCTATATGTATTCTTGCTGAGTTTCTTGCCTTCTCAGTTTAAGTGTATTACGAACCGGTGGTAAAATCAAATTGTAACGTTCGTAAGTGCCTTATTAGGGCCTAATACAATGAGGAGTCTGTCAAACTGGTGATAATTCGAACCAGTTTGAACCTTAAGTGCACAATTTGACAGGTATTTTGAGAATAGAGGTATCATAAGAAAACTCATTATTAAATTTGAAGATGAGCAGTAGCAAAAGCAAAACAATAACTGTCTCCTTCATACTCATAAGTTTGACCGCGTGCGAGAGAGACGGACAGACTTGTCATGATGCGCATGCAGTGCGACGTGACGCCGCGCGCTTATTCACAAACACTACACAAGCGACACGTGTAAATGTGTTGCACGTGCCAGCTTTAGTTAATCGACCTGTAATGTCATTAATGTCTAAGACGAAGGAATCAGGCTCCAAGTATCAAAATATTCTCAAAAATAGCGTCTTTTTAAAGTAGAATTATTGCCAATTGTTTATTTGAGGGCGTAGTCCACAGTTTGTAAACTATGCATGTACGTTTCACGTCAGCGTTTCAAAACGATACGTGAAACTATTATGAATGAAACGCAAAAGGTGTAAATCAGTTGAGTATAGTTTATTTTAAATTAAAATTCAATAAAAAGCTCGATTAAATTAACTTTTTAAGCAGCACTCAAATTAAATATTAGTTTTTAAGTTCTCGGTTGTAAAGTGGTGTAACTCAATTTTGTTCAGTTTAGCTAATTGTATGATTTCTTATTCAATTTTCATTTTTAACACTAAAAACATAGCTGTATAGAAAAGGACAGCGTTTTCTTTTATACAAAAATGAAGCCACCAATGCCGAGGCAGTTCTTCTAAATACTTCGTACAAGCCACACACATTCCACATTGAAACGTCGACAGTGACCACAGATATACATCCAAATAGATGACGCTAGTGTATGTTCTTCACGTGTCAAAATCTGTATAAAAATGGGGCACAATGTTCTTCTTTAGAAACTGTTTCGCGCGGACACGGAACTCGCATAAAGCTGCATGTCCACCAGAGATGTGTAGCGACGGACATGTTTAGCTGACAAATAGGATCGCTTAATTTTCACGTTAAAAATCTAATGCCAGCCAAACTAAATCAAGCTTGTGACATTATGGTATGTACAAAAAATGTTACACACTTGGTTTTCATACGGATAGAGGGACTTGCGTTATCTATTTAGATTTATGTCTGTGACAGTGACCGTGTTTACTTCTGCCAGTATTGGTTTTATTCACTCTTAAGTATGACATTTTGGGCTTCACTTTCACGTAAGGCGAGAATCCCTCTACATTTTTCTACATGTATGATTTTCTTTTTATTTTAAATCTGAATTCTTTAGTACATACAGACTTCTTACACCAAGAAAATGTTAGTTTCTGAGTTATACCACTTCACGGCCGAGTATCAAAATTATAACATACCCTCTGGACGGAGTGAATGATGAGGGTGGACTTGTTGGCCGCGTTTGCGGGACTCAGTTCTAGCTCACGAAGCGCTGATTCTGTTAGCTGTGAGTTTTCGTGACCTGTAATATTACATAGATAAGGTTTAAAATGCACGATTTTTTTGGTGACTAATTTTTGTTGACTGTGCTTGCATTGTCTTCTAATATACTAATGTAAACCAAATATCAAGTCAATCCGACCACTGGAAGTGGGTGAAATTCGACTTGCAAGATTTGACCCGAACATACATACATTGCAAGTTAATAGGATCCTGAGCAGAAGCCGTACCTAAAACTTGTTTTGGACTTGTGGGGCCCTTCCGGCCCAGTCCGGCCCTGGCTACAACTATAGCTGTGGTATAACTTACCGTTTTGTTTGAATATAGTCTTAGTGGTGGTGGTAAGGTGCCCCTGGGGGGAGACAGTGCGCAAACTCTCCTTGATCTTGACAGGACGGGACCCCAGCTCCGGGATGTCGGGGCCCTCGATGAACAGGAACTGAACGATATAAATACTATTAGTGTTTAATTGAAATTGACTGACTATATTGACTGACTAAATTGACAGACTTAGTTGACTGACTAAGTTGACTGACTAAATTGGCTGTTCAATTGACTGACTAAATTGACTGACTTATAGACTAACTAAATATTAAATAAATAGGCTGACTTAATTGAATGACTAAATACACTGACTAAATTGACTAACTAAATTGACTGTTAAATTTACTGACTAAGTTGACTGACTAAGTTGACTGACTAAATTGACTGACTAAATTGACTGTTAAATTTACTGACTAAGTTGACTGACTAAATTGACTGACTAAATTGACTGTTAAATTGACTGACTAAATTGACCGTTAAATACTTTGAGTGAGTGACTAGACTTGACAATAGACAACAACAACATATTCTGACCTCAACAGTGAGTGTACCGCTAACGTCGTGTTCCTCCATGGGCCTGGTCTGCAATGCGATCTGTTGTCTCTGGGACGGTGCAGCAAGTAGCTCGTCTATGCCCACTAGACCTAGACCTAGGAACCTGACAATAACACAACAATACAACGTTATTTTTAGTACAAACACCCTAAGATGTCAAGAGAAAAATGATTTTATGCCCACCAGTGGCTTAGCATGGGTGGCACCCAGTGCGGAAATCGTAGTGTCACCCCAAAAATATTTTTAAAATAATAAAAACTGTATTAACGCAAAGGGCACGTCCATTTATTACGTGAGGCGTTTAGGGTGGGTCAAGCAGAATCTCACTCAATCTCACATCGGGAAGAGGGAGTGGCCTCGGCAAATATCAAGTGCTATTAAAAAAAATGCCCAAGTGCGAGTTGGACTCGCAAACGGAGAGTTCCAAACTAAATTTTGCTATGAAAACAAAATACCAAAATAAAGACGTTTGTTGTCGATACAACAAACGTCTTTTTTTTAATTTCTATTATTTTTTGTTATAGCAGCAGTAGGAATACATATTCTCTGAAAATTTCAGCTGTTTACCTATTACGGTTCATGAGATACAACCCCCTGACAGACAGACGGACGGACAGCGGAGTCTTAGTAATAGGGCCCCGTTTGGCACCCTTTGGGTACAGAAACCTAAAAACGAATAACATGTCCATACACCAAACACAAACATATCCATACACACCATCACACTGTCACACTATCGCACAACACAATATACACCCTACTAATTGTATTAATAAATAATTTGCAAGATTGTATCCCTGTACACTAAACTTAATGAAGCTGTTCGGAGGAACTCTGTCTCCCATATTACAGATTTATTTCTAGCTTGGGAGACAGAAGCCTCATCAAATGTTGTAAAATACGCTAACCTTACTTAATTTTCACCTTGTAATTGTACATCAAACTGTGGTAGGCTTGTATAAATAAATTATTATTATGCCGGTCCTTTTCGGGTTTCTCAGCATTATGCTGGTATTAAGGAGCCAAGCACGGGCTTATGCCAAGTCACTTGGTTCCTGGTCTATTGTGTTTTGTATCTGGGTGGTTGAAGTTAGGAATCGCCTCACAATTGAGCAGGTAATTTATGATGTAATTGAGGTCGAAATCCAGTAAGATTAGATTCATTATTTGTGACGATGTAGTAGCATCGGAGAAGTTGACGATTGATCTCATCGGTCCATTTCATCCTTTGTCTACTTCGGCCGGCCAGGGTGGTTGGGGGAAGCATGTCCTCCAAAACACTTCTGGGCGGAATAGTTGCTGGTGGATGTATATCGTGGTTGGAATTCGGATCTATGTGTTCAGCGGTATTTTATTATTATTATTATGCCAGAACAATAAATTATGAATAGTGAAAATCAAAGCCATTTATTCAATAGGCTACTTTCCTGAAAAAAACTATTTAGTCCGTCATTTACATTATCATAAAATATTAGACACGTATTTTTTCTATTGTCAATTAAACAAAAAAATACGAAGATATTGTGTGTTGAAGTTTCGCGTGACGTCACGGTGTGGTTCACTTTTTAGGAACAAGTGACGTCACGAGCCCCCACTCCCGAACTTAGTCGCGCTTTATCTTCGTCAATTGTTAATGATTTTGTAAAGCAAAAAATACGTGTCCAATATTTTTTGATAATCTAACTGACGGACTAATTAGAATTATTATATTTTTAGCCAGGCAACATCCCTATTTAGGCCCCAGAAGGGCACTTATGAAGGTCACATTTACTGAAGTTACCACCGGTTCGGAACTCGGCCTTCAACTGAGAAGAATCCGGCAAGAAACTCAGCAAGGTTACATTTTTTAAATATATTTTTCGACAGCTGACTATGTTTGGCTTTTTTTCCAAATAATAGATAAACAGAAGTAGAGATAATACCTGTTCTGAGCTGATCCTCCTCCAGGAGAAGCCACGCCAGTTCGGTCGTACACCTCGAACAGTAGCTCTGCCGTTTGTGAGGACAAGTCGCTGGAATAACAATACAATGTTGCTGATTCTGTTGTTTACTAAACTAATTTTAGTCTCACTATATCTCTTTCTAACAAAGAACATAAGAAAAGGATGTAAGAAATTTAGTCATGTCAAATTAGTACAATGTTTGTTTTCAATATTTTAGTCGCCATCTATCGCGGTTAATTCTAAATACCCGCAAATGAAGACGGCAGACTAATTTGACAGTTTTAAATATGTTCTATCCTTTTTCAATAATGATCGGAAGAAAGAGATGTGATGTGTTTTAAATTAGTTTAGTGCGATTTACAACAGAAACGGTTTAGTGCGTTTTTTTTTTAAAGTATACCTATATTTGTCGAAAAAATGGCGGGCGGTGGATGGAAAGTACCTCAAATATAAATGCTAGCAAACACACAAAGAAATCGTTATTTTATTTAAAAACATATGTTAATCTGCATTCAAAGATTTTTAATAAGTCGCTTGTATCCCCGGGGGAAAATAACATGAGTAGATTAAATGCTAGATTTAGCAAACTTTCAACTGTAAAACTGCACTGTTTGATATTTTATAAATTTTCCTCTTTCTATAATATATATATTTTTTATTGGTAAATAAGTAGTATTTGCCTGCAAGCGTACAACTGTAAAATCTTACAATAAAATCACTTTTTAATATAATAGATAATACCCATGTAAAAATAAACTAATGTAATACATTATTATTATCTTAAAATTAGGCCTCACATGTGTAGAACTTGGCCTACATTAACAATAATGTTCAACTCACAACAAGAAGTGTTCTTCCCACTGCGGACAGGTGGTATCTCTCTTGAAGCCTGTTTGGTTCTTCTGCGGAGGCTCGTCCATTTCTACCACGCAGTACGGAGCTATGCACCCGGTTTTGCCTGGAAATTGAAAGAAATATTTAAAGAAAGAAAGAACAGACATTTATTCCAAAGTAACACAACACAAATACATAAACATAGAAATTAAGAAAAAAAAAAAAACAGATATAAAAATATAAATAATTGTGTTTTGTGCCATCAGAAATATACAGCGACTCAGTTGCAAACTGTAAGCCCAGTACACGTACCGGACTACAGCACTGATTTTCGTAAGCGTAGGTAAGTTCTTAATTGATGAAGCGCTCGTGGTGTAGTTTTTTTTATACCACTAAGGTGGCATACCGGCATACGGCCCGCCTGATGGAAAACAGTTACCGTAGCCTATGGACGCTTGCAACACCAGGGGTATCACTCGCGCGTTGCCGACCCTAAAATCTGCGTTCTAAAATGAGTTCTTAATCGATTCCGTGCCTCGGAATGCACGTATAGCCGTTGGTCCCGGTTATCACTTAATTGTGATAGTCGTTAAGCTAGTTGGGTCTCCTAGGCGGGTTGACAACTCCAACAGTAGGTTGACCACCAACCTACATCCACGGATCATTATGAAATTTGGCATACAGATAGCCTATGGTATGGAGAAGGACATAGGCTAGCCGAGCGACTGTGGCAGAAGCTGTGTCGGTCGCTCAACAAATCGTGATCTTCTAGGTATCTCAAGAGTTCACCCGCTCAATCACTTTGGAGAGAAGGGAGAGGAGATGACATTACTTTATTTGAATAATGAGTGATATAACATGAAATACCTCCTATATCCTTAGCAGAGACGACTTTGACAAGCAGTCGTTTGTCAGCGAGCAGGCCCACACTACTCGTCGAGTTGGGACTCGACGTGTACAGGTGACGATCGTGGGACAACTGCGAACAACAACCAACAAATAACCCAAAGAAGTGCATTTTTAACCGACTTCAAAAAAAGGAGGAGGTTCTCAATTCAGTTGTATTTTTTTAGATATATTTGTTACGTCATAACTCCGTCATTCATTAACCGATTTGGAAAATTCTTTTTTTGTTTGGAAGGGTACACTTCCCGTTTGGTCCCATTGTCATATCAGGATTTGATTACTTCTTAGTGTATTTAGAAGTCGTTTTTTTTATTTATACCACTAATGTGGCAAACAAGCATACGGTCCGCCTGATGGTAAGCAGTTACTGTAGCCTATGGAAGCTTGCAACACCAGGCGTATCACTCGCGCGTTGCCGACCCTGCAGAAATCTTCACACCCTTTTTGAAGAACCCCATGCTGTACTCCATTGGGAAAACCACGGGAGAATTAGATTATTTTTTTTTTATCTCAAACTAAGCAGAGCTACTATGGAAACCAGATAACTGATAGGTAGACTACATATACTACTTTTTGTTTGTAAATACATACTTAATAAACATAATTACACCCAGACTTAGGACATACAGATATGTTCATGCACACAAAGGCATGTTCTGTGTGGGAATCGAACCCACGACCTGCGGCGCGATAAGTGGAATCTTAACCAGAGTCTTAACCAACCGCGCCAAATGGCCCGTCAAACATGAGACAACTAGTGATAGATAAAAACATTTCAGCCCTGTATGTACAGTAGTACCCAACTGATATGGCTTACCGATGTACCTGCGCAGAAGATACATTTTCAAAGCGCAAGAAACCGCTATTGGTCGGCAGCTGCCGCCATGTTAGCGCGCGCCGTGCGGAGGGGCGAGACTTGCGAGTGAGACGGAACTGACAGCTGCAGTGTATTATGAACCTTATAGTGGTGATCTAAGGTTGATTGTAAGTTTTAAGCATTCTTTCGTTAATCTTCGGGGCCACTTTCTTTTCTGTGCTAACGAAGATTCACGACGCGCCATATCAGTTGGGTAATACCAGGTAATACACGTAGTATTTATATACTCTGAGGTAATACTGTATCATGGCTTACTTACCATAGAGTCATAGTGCAGCGGCAGCCGCGGCGCCGTATCGACGTGCCGCCTGAGTCGCGGGCACGTCGGGTACGGCGACAGGTTGAACGACAACTGGCTGTTGCGCAGCGCGCTCACCACTATGTCGCTGGACATAAAGTGTATTGTTGAATGGAGGGAAATTCACTGGGTCCAGCCAAATAGTCCCCCTTGTTATTATTTTTAAGTTTGACCAAATCCATTTCATTAGGAATTATTTTTGCCAGTAGTGTCGAGTTATACTGGGTGGAGACTTCGAGATGGCATATTTTCGAAACCTATGTTGGGTTAGTCATGCTGAACAACTTTTACTATGGGACCAACGGTGAATTCTCAAAAAAAAAATTTATCTCTTCATAGTAAATGTCAACCATGCTCGATCATAATGTATGTTGGTCCCATACTAAAAGTTGTTCAGCATGACTAACCCAACATAGGTTTCGAAAATATGCCATCTCGAAATCTCCACCTGTTATTATAAGTTCTGGTACCAATAATACCCAGTTTCTATAAATAAAAACGAATAGTTTTGCTTACCAATGGTACAACTTTACCAATGGTAAAACTGGGCATATAGATCATTTCGTAAGCTAATTTTATCTGTGAGCTTTCGTAAGCTACTTCCATATGGGAGGGACTGCTATGCAAAGCTTTGAGGTCTTTGCTTCATTATTAGTAAAGATATAAGAGTCTTAAACCGATAACGGTCCGTAAATTATAGGAATCGGCCATAAATCAATTTCACATGGTACGCCCTGTCAGTCAAAGTAATGTTTTAGTAAAATAGTGGCCATTTTACTAAAACTTTTCACGGACTTTTTGAGACAACTTGAAAAGTCATGATACACATAATTAATTTCACTTCACTGGTGCATATGGATTGATCTTTATTGGATAAAACACCACCGATAATATGCAATAAAACTCATAATACACGAATTTATAAAAATAAAACGAAAAAGCAACGTCACTTTGCAAAGTCCCGCCAAAAAGTCCTTACTTACCCTTTCTCTCAGTCAGGAATTATCTCAGGTAACCGCTTACGA
This sequence comes from Polyploca ridens, assembly GCA_951394255.1. Lineage (NCBI taxonomy): Eukaryota > Metazoa > Arthropoda > Insecta > Lepidoptera > Drepanidae > Polyploca > Polyploca ridens. Next base: position 8,146,529 of record OX596269.1, on the reverse strand, counting down.
TTAATACAAATAGCAATAATAATAAGTCGATGATACTCACTGGAGTGACGTCGGATGCCAGAACTAAGGTCCCGGATTCGAATCCTACAATGAGCTTGAACTTTCGGTCAAGGAAAACATCGTGAGGAAACCATAGCACGGTGATAGGGTACTTTGTAGTACCCACCTGGCTGTCCACTCTCAAGTTGAAAATCATCGCCAAGCGCCTATCGGTGTATTCTGACAGCTGCACTTGAGAGCCAGTTCCTTCTAGGCTTTGTGTGCACCACCTTCGGCCACATCATTACTTACCATGGTGAGATTGCGATCAAACACAGGTCTATACATATAAATACAACGCATGGCGAAGAAAAAAAAAAAGTTGCTACATACCCAACAAGTTGCTGAAGATTACTCTCAGTGGCATTAGGCTTGAGAGGACCGACTGGGGCCAAAGCGACCTTCACCTCCGGCCACCCATCACACTTCAGTTCACCCGTCAGCTTGTCTGTCACGCATACTATGCTCAGACGTGCTCGGAACCTGGAAAATGTTATTAAATATAGGTTCATCATACGTATTATAACCAAGCGTGTCACTTTTTTAACTATCATAATGTCACAAGATTGATTTAGTAAGGCTAGCATTAGATGTATAATGCGAAAATGAAGCTATCCTATTTGTCAGTTAAACACATCCCTCGCTACACATCTCTGGTGGACATGCAGCCTTATGCGAGTTCCCTGCCCGCGCGTAACAGTTTCAAAAGAAGTTTTCTCTCCCTTTTTGCACAGTTTTTGACACGCGAAGTACATACACTCGCGTCAGCTATTTAGATTTATATCTAAATAGATGAGATAATGGTGAAAATAAGTTAAGAAATGGGATATTTAAATGTCTGATAGAATATTTCTGATATTCTTTGTCATTCATCGCCAAAATCGCCTCACGTAATTATTGGACGCCCCCTAAGTCTACCGAATCGAATTGGTTCTTTTCGTACTTCAGACTATTCGCAGAGAGCACATGATCACATGAAGACTGTGCCGACAGCATCAGCATCATAGATTTAGGTCCTATTCTAAAGCATCAATAACTACTGATCAGGTTAAGGTGGATGTCACCTCCATTTAAAAGGGAAGATCTTCCGCCAGGCTGGGGCATCGTGCCTGGGGACCGCGGTCAAATTGTACATGTCGGACACTTGTATATATGCAGATCGCCGAGAAAACATCGTAAGCGCGATGCAGGTTGTTGTGGCGTTGTATGCGCGGTGCAGGATAATGTGGCGAAACGCCATCTATCTTTCAGCGTGTGAACATCATCATATAGTCGTTCGCTACAGTAATTTTTTGAGTCGAGATTAAAACAACTGAATTTTAGAACCGTCTCCAATGATAATGGCCCTGATTCTGTTGTTCACAACTATACTAATTTTAATGTCACTATGTCTTTCTAACAAAGAACATATGAAAAGGATGTAAGAAATTTAGTCCTGTCAAATTAGTTTAATGCTTGTTTTCAATATAAATTTAGTCGCCATCTATCGCGGTTACGCCTAAATACATGCAAAATAAGACGGCAAATATTAATTTGACAACTTAAAATATGTTCTATCCTTTTTCAATCATGTTCGTAAGAAAGAGATGAGATGTGACTAAAATTAGTGTAGTGCAATTTACAACAGAATCGGCACCATTAGCTTTATTTTCGATTAACACGATATATTCATGAGTCCTTGGTTTGAACGAGGGGTATTCATAAAGAAAGAGTTAGCAGTTACCATAGATACAGAATATTGATAGAGTGACTGTACTAGAGTACGGTCCAAACGCCAAGAAACGAAGTGCGCGTACATAGTTTGAACGACTAAAATACTAATGAAAGCCAATTTCTCGTTTTTCATCGATACTTTTACCGGGAACAAATGACAATCCATATCGTATCGACATGTTGTCTGGCTGTAAATCAACTGCTCACGCTTTGCACAAGGTAACGTTGCCAACTATGGATGTTACCTATTAACGTTGACTCTGTAGTGGGAGACGTCGACCTTCTCACCCTGCTGGCTGAACGCTTTGAGCTGGAACGCTGGCGTCGCATCGCAGTCGCACGTAATAGTCTGAAATTAAACACAAACATATTTTAAAATGCAACGGTTTATGGAGGTGCGGATTCTTGAGAAAACTTCGTATAGGCGATGCAGGATGTAGTAGGCTTTGTAGGCGCGATACAGAATAATGTGGCGCCACGCCATCTATCTTTCCGTGTGTGAACTATCTCAGTATTACTAGATGGCTGATAGATGTCGCTACAGGTAATCTGTGTGTGTGTCCGATATAACCTACATAAGTACATTACAATCCATCCATCTCTGTCTGTCTTCTCCTTCGCGTATATTCATACACACACACACACACACACAAATACACTCACACAAGTACACTCGCACACATGTTAGATTCATATTTGCATTATATAATCAGTATTTCTTAAATAAATTAAATAGTAGTGTAACTCATATATAGATATATATATTTAAATATAAATGTACATGTCGGTTCTTCCCAATTAGCATTAATGGTACGAGAGCTACCAACGTTTTGGAGAAAGAACTTTAGCAAGGCTGATTTTTTTATATTTCCTTGCTCATAGAAGCCTGATTGAGATGCACCAACTCTGACAGCCGGAAGTGGTTGCGTTTCCTTCTGCGCATCCTGTTTGTACTGGTGAAAATTTCGGAGTTTGAAACATTTTAACATTTTTTAAAATTTTTTCATCACTTTTTCCGTCCTCTTAGCAAATATTTTTTTTTATTGGATGATCGTTATGTGTTTACTACTACGTGCGAGATGCTATTTTAGTCGTGAAAAAAACAAAAAAAAAACATTTTCAAAAAGCAGAAATCTTAATATGATTAAGTTATGCTAGAGTGTAACATTATTTTGCCAGGTGGAAATCTGGTTGCATAAGAGTATACAGACCAATAGTGTTGATTCTCGCGAGGGACGCGCATCCTATAATAACAATTCTTTTCGTTGTTATCATTTAACCGCGATCCAAAGATTAAGATCGGCTTAAGAATATATTGTGGTACTCGAATATCTGTTTAGATTACCTTCGACCAACAAGTATGAGGATTCAATCACTGCCTAAAAATAGACAACAAACTGCTTTGACAGAGAAAGTCATGACAATTAACGAATGCCTACAAGCACGTCTATAAGAATTGGCTTATATGATATATCAGTTTATATTAAGATTTATTACATATTCAGATTCTTCATTATCAAGCTCGTCAAAGCCCAAATCAGAGAGATTAAATAATAAATAAATAAATATAAATATCCTGGGACATTCTCATTCATACTCATACACGGTCCATAATATAAAGAATATTCTGAATGAGCTATTTATTCGGTAACAATTGAAATAAAGACACATAAACAACTTGGTAATAAAAATCTAAATATTTCAGTTTCATTATAAAATAAAATAAAATGCATTTATTTTCAGACAACAGGGTCTATAGATTGTTAGTAAATACACAAAAAATAGCTAAGTTAGGACAAATTTTTAACATTAAAACAACAGAAAAAGAACGGCAGGCAGTTTATGAAGCATAACGCATGACGTGCAGCTTCATAAACCTGCCTAAAGTAGGCCCATCTGCCCTCACAGCAAACACGTTCAGAATGATGTTGGTGCTCCCTCTCACCCTGTTTAAAATAGAGGCCACTTGTTTGCGCATTATGGCGAAAAAATCGACCGTATGCGCATCTGCAAACATGCCTGAAGCTCTAAGTAAGGAGGAAGCCTCAACAGTAGAGAGTTGTATGCTTTTTGGGTATAAAAAATAGCCAATAGGCTGCTGGAATAATTTTTTTGGCAATATGCCTTAAAGAGTGGGATCTTGACATTGACTGAGCTACCAGCAAACCTACGAGCCAGCATATTTGCCCGCACTGCCAACGCTCTGCGCTCCCTTTCTATATCACAATCATCTTTGAGGTCTTCAGTCACAATAAAACTTTTTACCACAGTGTATTGTTGTAGTGTATGTGTAGTGCCATTTAGGGTTACTGGAGGGATATATGACGGACTTTAATTTCTACCCCTAAACACCAACAGTTCACTCTTGCTTGAGTTATATTTTAAACCATGATCCTCAGCATAAGCTTCACATATGAATAATGGTTTCCTAATACTACCAACCGTAGGAACCTGCAGCACCATGTCATCGGCATAGCTTATGTTATTTACACAATTACCAGATGGTAAATCACTGATCAAAGAGCTCATTTTGGCTGTCATATAGATATATGATAGCCAAAATGAGCACTCTGATCAGTTGATCTGCATAAATATTGAATATCCTTGGCGATGTCAGACCTCCACATTCCAGTTTGTATGGATCAGACATTGCATTAGACCATTTAACATAATTTATCTGTTTGTTATACCAGACGGAGAGTGTAGTAACTAATTCTACAGGGACACCTCCCTTCCTAAGCTTATCCCACAGGATATTATATGATACTAGATCAAAAGCTTTAGAAAGATCCAGGAAACATGCATTCATGAGAGTTTTCCTATCTGTGTAGTATTTAACCGTATGTTCTATGGTAAAATATAGCACTCTCAGTAGACAGCCCCTGACGAAAACCATATTGAGCATCATGTAGCTTCATGTATCTCCTGACTGAGGTTATGAATTATTATTAAAATTATAATGAGACTGTCTAGAAAAATGTTGACTACCCCTGAGGCGTCACTTGGTTGTCAATATGACAATAAAATTTCTTTGTTTAAATTGTTTAGACACCAGAAATGAACTAATGCTAACTTGGAATTTTGGAAATTTGCGTTTTTTTCTGCCAAATTGTTTATCTTAAGGATATTTTTTTATCAAATTAAAAAATAAATAATTAAAGCAGTTCCAAGAAATGGCACAGAACTAAGTAAATTCACTTTTTGCGCTCGCCCGCTATATTACGCTAATTTTTAAATTTTTGGTTAAAAGCCTTGCAATTATAATCTTAAGGCCCCAATGCCACGGAGAGATATATCAGCAAAAGACAGCAAGAAAACATTTTAATGTAGAAAACCCTCGTGAATGCATGTTTCCTGGACCTTTCTAAAGCTTTTGATCTAGCATCATATAATATCCTGTGGGATAAGCTTAGAAAGGGAGGTGTCCCTGTGGAATTAGTTACTACACTATCCGTCTGGTATAACAAACAGATAAATTTTGTTAAATGGTCTAATGCAATGTCTGATCCATACAAACTGGAATGTGGAGGTCTGACATCGCCAAGGTTATTCAATATTTATGTAGATCAACTGATCAGTGATTTACCATCTGGTAATTGTGTAAATAACATAAGCTATGCCGATGACATGGTGCTTAACCATGACATGCCATGGTTTATTGTGTCTGAAGACCTTAAAGATGATTGCATCGACCATAATAAGGTCAAGGTATCAAGGAGGGTAAATTCATTATATTATTATTCATTATAATAGTGGATGGATGTCCGAAAAGAAGTCCGAATAAGAAAGAGATGAATTGTGTGAAAGATGAAATTAGTAAGAAAGGAGGACATGCTGATATAATGGTCGAATTGAAGCAGCGCAAAAATTGCACCGACTCCGTATAATTAGGAACGGTAAGAAAACAACGAATTAAATAAAGTAAAAGTATACTAAAAAGTAAAAACCATCGTGTTATCTAAATGAAAAAAATAATAAGGAGAAGAAGCGACGCAAGAAACTCCTCATGGGCTCGACAGGTTTATTGTTGTAATTTTACAATTAAATTATCACTTTAATTACACCTACAGTATTAATAAATTAAAAGTTTTAGTAACGGGTGAAATAGCAACTGCACTTAGAGGTGTGCATAGGGGGGCTAAAAAAGAAGGACGGAATCCATATTTTCGATTTTCTTTTTGGTAAAATAGTTACTCATTATGTTCAATTCAATTCATTAAAAGACTCGGAATTGATGAATTACTTAAATTCTGCTGTAAATTCGAAAAAATGAATTGCGTTAGCAATATTGCTTAGCTTCTTTTTTAGGGGGCTAGGTCGAGTGCTTGCGATAGACTGCCTCCTCTAAATGCTAGACGCAAACTTTTATTAACTTTGCTATTGATTTTATGGTCAGTGTTGCCACTTAATCAATCTTTCTAATGATCCAAATAAGTCGGACCAACTATTCAGTTTCCCGATACATAATTTATATTAAAAAAATATTAAATCCTAACTTCCTAACTAATATTATAAATGCGAAAGTGAATTTGTTTGTTTGTTACGCCTAGAAGGAGTTAGGCTACTTTTTATCCCGGGAACACGGGTGAAACCGCGGGGGACAACTAGTACAAAATATTTTCGGAGATTTCTCAGTTTAAGTGTATTTCGAATCGTCGATAGATTCAACTATAACGTTCATAAGTGCCTTATTAGAGCCTAACCTGAATAAATAATTTTTTTATTTGGATTTTGAAAATAAAGTTATCTTATTCTTTCCTTCAAATGGCTCTGGTTTAAAATAAACTTTTTCGAGTTAGCATTTTGTTCATTGCTGCTATCGATTGGGTCTCTAATTCCATTTCCGGTACTTGCTTTCCGTGTGCTGAAATGATCTTAAATTAGTCTTTGTACCCTTATGCAACCAGATTTCCATCTGGCAAGGTTTGTTTTAGGTTCATTGATAGCATAACTATATAATGTTAAAATTTCAGCTTTTAGAAAATGGTTTAGAAGAAAATATATCATTCACAAGATTCACAACTAAAATAGCATCTGGCACATAGGTAGCAACCACATAACGCTCTGTCGATTTAAGTTTAGGTTGCTAAAAGGCTGTAGAAAATGGTGAAGAAAAAATTATTCGTGCTAAAATGGTTTAATGGGTTAAAAATCGGAATTTATCACTAGTACAAATAGGATGCGCAAAAGGAAACGCAACCACTTCCAGCTGCCAGACTTGGCGCATCTCTATCAGGTTTTAATGCGCAAGAAAATATCAAAAATCCAGCCTTGCTAAAGTTCTTTTTTTCGCGACGTTGCTAGCTCTTATACCATAAGAGAACTGTATGCTTAAAAAGAGGGTGGGGTACTGGTAGCTATGACACAGGTTCATGCCTAGCTTAGCTGCCAGTTGCTACACATTATATAAAAAAAAAAAAACTATCTATATGCCGTAATGTTTAACTTAAACTTTATTATGTTAATGTTAAGTAAAATATCTTATGTGTCTTAAATAATGTGTGTAATGTGTATGTTTTCTACTTGAATAAATTATTATTATTATTATACATACACTTTCAAATTCAAAACTCTTATAATCACGTGGTAAATATAGCATACTATTGTAGCATGTAATATATAACACAATAGTTAATTTTAATTACGGAAAGATGGATTAACAATCAGTTATCGTAAATAAAATAGGAATATAGCAGTTTATTTATATTCACTAATTAATATAATTGATTCTGTTGTTTACAACTAAACAAATTTTGTCTCACTATGTCTCTTTCTAACACAGAACATAAGAAAATGGTGTAAGAAATGTAGTCCTGTCAAATTAGTTCAATGTTTGTTTTCAATATAAAAGTCACCATATATTGCGGTTACGTCTAAATACCCGCAAATGACGGCAAAGACGAGTTTAGTGCGATTTACAACAGAATCGGCACCAATAACAAAATTTTACAACCATTTTTATATGATAGTCGACCTTACCCTACAGACATAGTGAAGACAAATCAAACGATCCCAAACTCGATGGGATTGCGTCGTTTTATTAGAGTTCCCATGGCCACCTTCCGTCTCCATCATCAGATCAACTATTGCATTGTTATCCGATTTACATATGCATTCCTTTCAGCTCAATCGGAAACCAGGATGTGGGTCAAATTTAACTTACAAGATTTTTTGCCGACACATTGATTTGCTTAGCATAGTGAATAAGTCTACGGGTGAAACCAAATAAAAACTTGTATGTAACATAGAAAGTATTTTTCTCTACCCAAGGTCAACAAAACAATATAAGACACAAGTACCATTTTATGGGGAGCTACATTTATATACAATGTCAATGGAACAAGAGGTCTAACTTATATGGATATGTCGACCCATATCGCCCTCCTACGCGTAGTGTTTTGTTTTTAATCACACATTATAATGCTGTTTTTGGAACACTACATCACAAGGGGATATAGCTCAGTGGCAGAGCAATCGACTGCAGATCGATAGGCCCCCGGTTCAAATCCGGGTGTCCCCTATGAGTATCTTTTTTTGTTTCGTAGACCTGCTACGAGACTGCTACGAAATATGTATGGAAGCTTTTGCGCAAGTAAATCGTATTTTAGAAAGTTTTGTGTTTATGTGAGAGCTTTTTTTGTTAAATGTTTCCAAAAAGGAAACCTTGCCAGACTCGAGGAAATTGTCCATACATAGATTGGTATTTTGTAAATATTTGTTATAATATAAAAAAATAGTTTTTTTTATTTTATTTTGAATATGGTTTTCTCACGATGTTTTCATTCACCAAAAGCTCATGGTTTATAGGATTCGAACCTAGGACCCTAACCCTTTCGACGTCAATAACATCGCCCTGGTAATAAATCAAAACTTCTGTACAGTAGTACCCAACTGATATGGCTTACCGATGTACCTGCGCAGAAGATACATTTTTTGATCATTCTTTCGTTTATCTTCGGGGCGTTACTTTATTTTTTGTGCGAACGAAGATTCACGACGCGCCTTATCAGATGGGTACTACTGTAATATGATTTAAATTGGATAACACTGTATGTAACATTTTGTATAACTTCATCCACTCAATTTTACAAGCCAATTTCTTCTTTACCCAAGTATAACAAGGTTTAAAATAGATTGGCGCGTGTAATGCGGGATGCACACAATTCGTTTAGTGGAATCACTGCTTCCTTCACTAAATTGACGGTTCCATTTTGAGTGAATCGTTTTGTACACAAAACTATTGTAGCATAACAAATTATATAATACAAATGCTCTGTGAATGCGTCTGTATGTCTGTTGGGATTGAAATAAACATTGGATGAAGAGGACGAGGATGATTTTAATGGAAGAAGTTCCACAGAAGTGCTAGTCTATATTTTTTTATATAATAATGGTACTTACGACGTCATCTTTAGAGTCACATTCGCAGAACACGTTGGAGATGCTCGGCGGATGGCTGTCCAATGCTCGCACCAGCTCCACTCCAATACCTTGCTGGAACAAGAGAGCAAACATATAAGTACATTGAATTGACAGATTTTAATAAGCTATGAAGCGGTGATGCCAGGGCCACCTGGCATTTAGAATGGCGCCTACTTTTTGGATTTTTAATTTTTTTTTTTACTAAATTAGTAAAAAAGTCTCCATCATAATCATCATCAGCCTATAATGTCCCATTGCTGAGCACAGGCCTCCTTTCACAAATCAGGGTGAAAGGGAATGGGCAGATACTCCATCACGCGTCATCACTGCGGATCGGTGGAGGTAGGCTAGTGGTCAACCTACTGTTGGAGTTTTCAAGCCGCCTATAAGGCCTCCAACTAGCTTAACGGTGATAACCGGAACCAACGGCTTTACGTGCGTTCCGAAGCACGAAAACGCTCGATTTGAAATACCACTAGACGGTCACCCATCCAGGTACCGACCACGACGGTGGTAGCATAACTTGCCGATCGATTAAGAACGGCTTATCATGCTACACAACGAGCGCTTCGAGTAGAAATTAGAAGTAGGTATGTGAAACCGCAGCCAAATAAAACATCAATATTGATAACAGTTTACGATGATAATAAAATTAAATATGGCGGCGGTTTCGTAATTCGTGTCTAACATGGCATTGAGTTTAGTTCTTTCGGTTAATGGTTCGAGAAGTCATGGACTTCGTCAGCCAGTTAGGTCATAAAATATGGATGTACGTACTTAAAGTAATTAATGTGCTCGCTTTCTTTACCGACTTAGGAATGGAATTTTCAAAAATCCTTTCTTATAAGCCGAGGAAATATCCCTATTGAGTAGTAATACTGAACAATATAATTCCACAACTAGTCAGTGATTTGTCACTGAATTTGAACAGTAAGGACCACTCGCTGCGTCGTGTGTTTTTGACTTGGCCAATCAGAGTGTATGCGTCCTTGTCTTAACCAATCAGCGCGCATTTTAGGCGGTGGGAAATTGGCGGAATTTATTTCAACCAAAATGAACGTCATTGCGCTTCTATAGGTTAATTGTTCCATGTTATAAGCTGTAAAAGGGATAAATGTATATAGGGTTGCCATTCGTCCGGGTTTCCCCGGATTTGTCCTAGTTTAGAGGGCGTCCGGGGAGCGTCCGGGCGGGGTTTCATTTGTAGTCCGGGTTTATTTTTTTTTATTCTTCTTTCTTTATAAAAGATGATAAATTTAATTTTAATGTCTGTGAAAATAAATAACTGTTTTTTATTATACTGACTAAGTTTTAAAAAAACCGATTGACATATCCGGGTTCTGGGCTTCAAAATCCGGGGTTTTCACGCGTCTTGTCCTGGTTGCTAAATTTTAAAGATGGCAACCCTAAATGTATACCAACTTAGTTAATCAAGACACGCAGTTAAATCCTCCCCTTAAAACATAAAAACCCCTTTTTACCCCGTAACGGGTAGATTTTCGAGAAACCCAAGAACACGTGTTTCTTTTTTTCTATCTTAAGTAGGTACTAATACCGACTTACAAATTAAACGGACCGCGCGGTAGGTTTCTCCCGTTCAAACACCACCTAAACTTTAGGGATAGTTTTGAAAAGTAATGATGAGAAACTTTATTATTTATTTAGGTTAGCCATCGTGCTAAGTTTCAAGTTTATAAAAACCCAAGCAATAAGATTTTTCACTATTCACCCCCTTAGGGGTTAAATTTCCATAAATCCTTTATTAATGGATGCCTATGTTATAAAAGGAACCTGTATGCAAAATTTCAAGTTTCTATCTAACCAGCGCCAGCGGTTTGAGTTCTGCGTTAATGAATCCACTGACTGACGTCACTATTAAAACGTGCCGTCCCGCTCTAGTACAGTATTAAAAACGACCATATCACCTGTTCATTTCAAAAACATAATAACAAATTATAATAATATGTAAAACAGGTTGTCAAATATGTCATAACGCAACATGGCGTAAATTAATTGATTATATGTTAACTAACTGCGTTTAACTATACGATGATACAACGTGAAGGCTGTCTCCCAAGGCCAACATGACATTTAAATGTATAATAGTGAGAATATACACCTATATCGTTGATGTGTAGCAGGAAGAAAAGAGGCCCTAATATGCAACCTTGTGGCACACCGTATCCATTGCGGGAGTAGGTAGACTTATATTGCTGTCAGCAGTTAATTGGACTGTATCTTGAATATAAATATGAAACCATTCTTAAGCTTTAACTCTAATCCCATAATTTCCTTTTTTTTTCAGTGGCATTCCATGAGCAACAAAGTCAAATGCTTTACTCATATCTAAAAACAAAGATAGTGGTGTGATTAAGATTTCTCCGCAGTGTTTTTGACGCAATGAAAAGTATAACTTTATAGCTGCTTTGACCTTCATAAGTGCCCTTCATAACTCGGCTGCCTCATTTCAAAACCTAGTAAGGGACACTTTTTACAAAAATCGTTTTATTTCATAATCTTGCTAACCTAATAAGGCCCTTCCAAATACAAAAACACCAGCGTTTTAAACTCACATTAAAGCGGATATATTTAAACATCGATACCTAGTAAGTTCAATATTCACTCCCTCGTGACCACCTAGTAAGTCGCTTTAACCAATCTAAAACCAAGTCTCTAGGTTCTTAAATGGTAACTTAATGATATAATACGATAGAATACTACGTTATGAAACTAATTGCTACATAATACTTACTTAAGGGGTATGTTTTATAACCAATAGCATTTTTTTTACCAAACATAAATACTTTTCATAGGCTGACCTATTTTACGTTTATGCGCTCTCCTGTAAAATTTCGTTTAAGTCCTAGGTTTTGAAATGGGGCAGCCGAACTGTGCTTTCACTTTGTCATAGAGTAGGACCTTTTTCGAAATCCATTTTTTTTAAGAATATCTAGTTTTGCTAGCTAATGATCTTATTGAATACAACTTTTTCTAATATGTTCTAATATATTTAAAAAAAAATATATAAAAGTGGTAGTTAAATACTTGATAAAGAAACACGGCGTAAAGTAATAAACTCAAATCAATTGATTATGTGTTACCCAACTGCGTTTAACTATGCGATGATACGACATGAAGGCTGTCTGCCAAGGCCGACATGCCATTTAGTTAATAGGGGGACTATACGTTTCGTTACGCGGTTTACTAGTACCTATTTACAATATTAATAGACGGACCTTTTCCCTCCAATATGGCGAGGAGGGCGATGGCTGCCACATGCGTCATACTTGTGAATTGGTCTGCTTTTGCTATTTACTTATTAAATATCGATTCAGTATTTGTAGTTTTGCCGCCGGGGCACGCAATTGTTGTCAGTGCTATTAGAATCCAAATATTATGTAATTTTTTTTTTTATGTCAATATGTTGACAAGCAGGCAGACCGGCCTCCTGATGGTAAGTGGTCACCGCCGCCTATGAACATTTGCAATACCAGGGGGATTGCCGATGTGTTGCCGACCTTGAAATTAATCTAAGCTTGTTTTGAAAAGAGTAATTGCTCAGTTTATTACCGGCTCTTCTTAGCAAATGCAACCTCCCGAACTGGTATTAGAGCCATGATCGAAATCGCATTTTTTTACAGCTTTTCATAGATCGTTTTGTAAGAATTTCTAATTTGGTCCCACTGTAAAAGTTGTTCGTATTTATGAGTACTTTACGTGGTTAAAATTTTGTCGTATCCAACCCGTATAACAGCAGGTTTTGTTAAAAGAAAAACTAAGTAATAAATCGATGATTGGTTGAAATAATTCTTATAAAATAAATGATGATCACAGAACAGTTCGGACTTCTACCATTAAGACTTGGTAAATCTTAGTATATACCGAGGTTCGAGCTTTTACAGTAACATATATAAAAAGAAATTATCAAATAGGTATATAAAAAAAATATCTAAATTATATGAAAAAATAACACTCAAATTGCAAGCATCTGACACTGACACTAAGGTTGGTAATGTCGTGACATTAGTTTACAAACAGTCAGACGAGTACACGTACGTATATATATCTTCTGTCAATAACCCCTGAAGTACCCTCAGAATTGGCGTTGGCACAAAATCTAATGTTTTGGCTGAACGCCAGCCCCCTTCCACAATTGTTGTACTATGAATTTATGGCAAACTGGTAGAATCGCAAGCATTCTATATTTTTATAAATATTAGGGGTCTGTTTGTGAAACCATAGATTGCTATAAACTTTTTTATATACTTGCTAGCTGTCCCCCGCGGTTTCACCCGCTACCTGCATGGCAAATTTCATGATGATCCGTTAAGTAGTTGAGGCGTGAAGGCGTAACAAACAATCAAACAAACTCACTTTCGCATTTATAATATTAGTTAGGATTACGCGCAATTTCATCCAAAACTGTGTCACAGAATTAATAAGGCTGGGCATTTTTTTTGGACTCAGATAAATACAAAAGCACATTCAGAGCTGAGTTTGGCTGAGTGGGGTCAAAAAGGCACCTATCTCAGCGTATGATGCATTAAGTCCATACAAAAAAAAAAACAATTTACATAGGTATCATGAATTTGACAGGTGACATTTGAGACTATATGGAATATAGTTTAAGTTATTTTTTTAGAAACGTTATACCCATTTCAACATTCTTCTGTGTATTATTTTTGCCACACAAGTTGGTATGAATTCTTATTGAAATACACGCTTAGTGCTCGATAAAATACGAAATAACTTAGATTGTACCAAATTATTTTGAAAAATTATCTTGTACTTACATACATAAAATAAATTTTCAGATGGGGAGTACCTATAATCTTTCATGTTACCGTATGTTACACATTCTATTTACATAGAAGGTATTTATATTAATTCCGTGTACGGAAACCTCTAAGCACGTATTGAATTCGTCCTTGACAAGTTTTTCGCAAGGACGTTGCCGCTCTTAAAAGGACGCTGATATTATGTTTTCCAACTTGCCTAGGGTCATCGACTTCGGGAATAATATCTAATAAGGAATTTTCGCAGAGAAACAAATATTTATCATGGAATTATGTGCTGAGAGGTTTTTGGACACCCTACACATAGACAAGATGACTACAAACATATTTTTGTTCCGTCTTTTACATTCTAAATAAATATTATACAACATTAGGTATATATCATTAACTAATGGCCGTTACCAATTTACGGACCGTTATCGGTTAAAATTAAGACTCTTATATCTTTACTAATAATGAAGCAAATACCTCAAAGCTTTGCATAGCAGACCCTCCCATATGGATGGTAGCTATCACAGGTAAAATTAGCTTACGAAATGATCTATGCCCAGTTTGGCATTAAAAAACCTACCATTGGTAAGCAAAACGATTCGTTTTTGTTTATAGGAACCGGGTATTACTCAATCAGAGCCCATAATCGGTATCGGGGAATTAGCGGAATAAGTAGATTTCAAACAAACAAAATGAACGAACATCATTGCGCTTTGTTCGATGAACCACGTTGACTGACATTGGTGCCGATTCTGTTGTAAATCGCACCAAACTAATTTGAGTTGCATCACATCTCTTTCTTATAAACATTATTGAAAAAGGATAGAACATATTTAAAGCTGTGAAATTAGTCTTTGACGTCTTCATTTGCGGGTATTTAGACGTAACCGCGATAGATGGCGACTAAATTTTTATCGAAAACAAGCATTGAACTTATTTGACAGGACTAAATTTCTTACATCCTTTTCTTGTTCTTTATTAGAAATAGACATAACTAACTACATTAATTAAAAGAGACTAAATTAGTTTAGTTGTAAAGAACAGAATCAGGCTTCCTGACATTTAAAAAATCCTTACTATTAAGTTTTTAATGTTATGTTGTGTGGAGTTTCTAGTATTAACTAAAAACCCCGCCAAGTATTAAGTGGCGGCAAATATCAACTTATTCTTGACACCTTGTGTCAAATGTCAGTATGTTCTCATTTACAATAGTAAACAGCTATCTAATTAATAATTATAATAGCTTTAATTAACATGTTTTGTTGTGATAACGAATAAATTGTGATAAATGGGAATATGACTCAGCCAGCAGTCATGTATACGATATGTATACATGTTTTTTGTCACTAATTAGTTTTAAACATTAGGAATATTTCGCAATTTTCGCACTCGTAGTTCAAGTTTATCTTTGATTAGTCTGTGTTTTTTATGAATAAACCACCGGGCCGTAATAAACATAAAGAATTAACTAAGTCTACAAAAGAAGGTTTAATTCATGTCTAGTAAACCCCAGGTTTTTAATTCGTGCTTGGACTGTGGAATGAGCTCCCCGCCGTGGTTTTCCCAATGGAGTACAGCATGGGGTTCTTCAAAAAGGGTGTGAAGATATTTCTGCAGGGTCGGCGACGCGCAAGTGATACCCCTGGTGTTGCAAGCTTCCATAGGCTACGGTAACTGCTTACCATCAGGCAGGCCGTATGCTTGTTTGCCACCTAAGTGGTATAAAAAAAAAAAAGAGATGGGGCTTTTTTTCTTTTATCTAAGGGTCAGTTCACCGAGAATTGTTTCACTGAAATGTGTACCTTTTAATTTACTAAATAAAGTTTTATATCGGTGCTGATTCTGTTGTTTACAACTAAACTAATTTAGTCTCACTATTTCTCTTTCTAACAAAGAACATAAGAAAAGGATGTAAGAAATTTAGTCCTGTCAAATTAGTCCAGTGTTTGTTTTCAACATTTTAGTTGCCATCTATCGCGGTTACGTCTAAATACCCGCAAATTAAGACGGCAAAGACTAATTTGACAGCTTTTAAATATGTTCTATGCTTTTTCAATAATGTTTGTAAGAAAGAGATGTGATGTGACTAAAATTAGTTTAGTGCGATTTACAACAGAATCGGCACCATTGTATCGCTATCTTAAAAATGCGCGCCCATACTTGTAAATAGAACATTGAATCCTGTCATGTATTCGTAATGATATAACTCGAAATAATGACACAAGAGAAGCCAGAAACAAAAGCTAAGCGATTTAAATTGGCTGACACGACCAATGTCCTCCATTTCCAATCGATGTCATAATAAAAATGGTCGATCATTACATCAAATATATTTCAAGATATGACATCAACCAACACCGTTGAATAAAAAAAAACTATTTCTATAGATGATCTAATTTAAAAATAATACAGCAGTATTATCAGTACGTGGATTCATCATCATCATCAGCCTATAAAGTCCCACTGCTGAACACAGGCCTCCTTTCACAAATGAGGGTGAAAGGGAATGGGCAGATACTCCACCACGCGTGCCCACTGCGGATCGGTGGAGGTAGGCTAGTGGTCAACCTACTGTTGGAATTTGTCAAGCCGCCTAGGAGGCATCCAACGACTATCACAATTAAGTGATAACCGGGACCAACGGCTTTACGTGCCTTCTGAAACACGGAAAAACTCGATTTGAAATACCACTAGGCGGTCACCCATCCAGGTACCGACGACGACAGGCGTAGCTTAACTTTGCCGATCGATTTGAACGGTTAATCATGCTACACCACGAGCGCTTCTGGATTACGAGTGCGTACCAAGCCAGAAAAATATGGCAATGTCAGATGAAACAAACTTATGTCTAATCTTCGCGTGGAGATGAGATGGAGATAGCGTGTTTCGCGGAACAAAAATGAACTATGCGCTTTTTATCTAAATAACTCGTAAAGTATAGAATATTTTAAAAAATCGTTAGTAGCAGCCCTAGGTCATATGTTAGTGATATTATTTATCGAATTTTTGTTTTAATTAGATACACCATGAACGAATAAAACCGAAAATTCATTATTATTAGAGGTAACTTTGTGTTTTTTTTCTATCGAGGAAATTTCATTCCATTATGTTTTTGCTCAGAGAGAACCCTCGCGTATATAATGAACATACCTATTTAAAAATATTTTTTCATTTAAATACTATTTACTTGGGTAAATTTCAATTCTAAGATTGTTATTTTGCTTTATACGCAGTCTTAATTGCAATGAAATTTAGATTGAAATAACCTCTGAATCGGTAGAAATATTACAAAATCGGAAATGTTTCCATTTCTAATGGACCAATGTTTGTATTTGCAGTCATCAGAACGTCAAAAAGTTATCAGAAAACCGCTATATTGAACAGATTTCAATTCGAAAACTCCTCATTATTATCATTACAAAAAACCCAACCAATTGAAATAAACTCCTCCTAAAATGTTGCCGCAAAAAAATCTCCGTCGTCATCATCGATAAACAAATAAAAAGAAAACGTTTTCGCTTCACGTGCACGCGTTCGGAATGCAGTGATACGATGCGTGAGTCACGCGCGGAAATAGCTCGCTTATTTGATTCATGATTCAAATAGTTGAGAGAGTTCAAGCAGCTTTGGTATTCTGAAACGTTTTTGACAGCAACCGACGACGACTCCGTTGTGACGGTTAGTCCGGGAGGTAGCGTTGCAAACACAAAAGTCATAGTAAGCCGGCTGACGTTGAAATGTATAGTTGATCTTATATGACTAATAAGTGAACCGACCGTCTGCTCAAGTAAGTGCTCAAGTCTTCTACATCCGTCATCAGCCACTCCCAGTAAAAAAAAAGACATAGTACGCCGGCTCAAACTTGTTTCATAAGTATTTGACATAATACTGAGCTGAAAAAAATCGTCTGCTGCATGGTGGAGGGGGGAACACGCGTCAGCTGCTCGCATGAATTTGTAAAAAAAAAAGTTTACCCCTGCCGTAACCTTTCTAATCCTAAACCCACCGCGGGTGCATCGCTGATGCGTGGTTCACATATTAGTCATTCAAGATCTATTGAAAAAGATGGCCATCGATCGGCATATTAATACTACCTAAAATGCATCAGTACCTCCCGGACTATTGCATGTCGAAACAATTGAATACTTGAATAGGTCAAAAGAATTAAAATGGGCTGGAAGGTGTATTGTAAACATCAACTGCGCTCTGCGAGTGGATTTCATTTATTTTAATGATCTGAGTCGTAATCCCAAGCCAAGCAAACTTATGATATGGAAACTAGATAAAGGCTAATTTTATTTCATATTTTAGTAAAACTTTAATGTACTGAATATACCAATTTTAAAGGTTTAATATGAAGGCTATTCATTGGTTTAACTTTATCTTAATATTACGACTTAAACTTCACAAAAAGAAAGCTAGATATAGCGCCCATATTTTGAAAATATTGAAACAATTAACATTTTTTCACGAATAATGTTTAATAACATACTCGTATGTAAGTACATACTACTAAATTGACGAGGTATTTTTTTATAAGGAATAATAAAAATAAGCCAGATATCAAAGACTTCTATATAGAATTTGGAAGAATTTTAGCATTTCCAGTAAATAAAAATGCATTGACTTTGTAGTGCTGTGCACAATTTAATCAATGTTTATTTCAACAAGAATAGTTAAAGAATTACTCGCCAAAAGTCTCAACTGTTGAGCTTGACGACGTTTTTCCAAGATATCTTCATCATTGGCTGATTTAAGGATGCCCATAATATGACTTATCCGAGCTGCAGATATCTGAAATATGTATACCAACTCTGTAACCACTATAAAATTAGTATCATCATCATATTGTGTCACGAGATGTCCTCTGCTGAACTGGGCCTTTGTTTTTGACTGATTTCGACAAAGAACAGTCTTGGATTTATAATAAATAATTTGTAATAAAACATACTTACTTCAAATATCATAACATTACACAGAAACTATCATAAATGAAAGTGATCCACAAAGTGACAGGTTTTTTTTTATAATGGATACATAATACGACCTTAATAGGAGCTTCCTAAAATTAAACAATAATTAATTGACCAATTGAAAAATGTAGCACCGCACTACGAATGTATAGAGAATAGACCGCGACGACGGACGTCGTCGTCGTCAGCTGTCAAAAAAGAACAGAATTGCACTACAGGTCGTATACGTCACTAGTATTTTTTTAATTAATGAAATATTAAGTGACTGTAGTGTAGTTTAAATCCGCTGCATTATACAGGTCGTTGTTTTGGTCAGCGACGAGCGACTCAGGGTCGATAATACAAATGATACTGGTGCTAAAAAAATATAAAAAATTACTTATTTTTTTTTTAATAATAAAATTAAAAAATAAAAATTTTGAAAATCATGTAATAAGCTAAAGTGTAGACATAATACTCAACGGGAGTGCGAGGGAGTAAAGGGGTGGGCCGATGGCGGCTTGCGCCTAGCTCTAGTCTGTGCACGTGCCGAGTAACCATACTTTGCGGTAATTTTATTTCAAATTGAATAAGGTATTTCTCAACGCATTTACAGTATTTTATGGAATTAAGTCCATTTTTGGGGAAAATATTTTTTGTACTACCGCTCCTGGGTCGCTTGTCGCCGACCAAAACAACACCCTGTATGTAGTGACTTTTCATTAAAAAAGTTGAAAAAAAGCCACACACATATTTTAATCATTCAAAATGGCCTAGTCCAAATCGGGTTCCCTTTCATTTTATTTGTTGTTACAGCGATAATACAAATACGCATATCGAAATTTTTATTATCTATACCAATGGTTCTTGACCCGGGGACCACTTAGATTTCTTTGACAAAGAAATTCCTTTTTTACACCAAAACTTCTCAAACGAAAGAGATTTAAATGCGTCCCTTAGTTTCTATAATTTTGAAATTGAATGAGTTCTTCCTGAAATGCACTTTTTTTTTTTTTTTTATACCACTAAGGTGGCAAACAAGCATACGGCCCGCCTGATGGTAAGCAGTTACCATAGCCTATGGACGCTTGCAACACCAGGGGCATCACTCGCGCGTTGCCGACCCTGAAGAAATCTCTTCAGACCCTTTTTGAAGAACCCCATGCTGTACTCCAATGGGAA
Organism: Polyploca ridens; assembly: GCA_951394255.1. NCBI lineage: Eukaryota > Metazoa > Arthropoda > Insecta > Lepidoptera > Drepanidae > Polyploca > Polyploca ridens. The sequence goes on along the minus strand of OX596269.1, from coordinate 8,126,434 downwards.
AACCACGGCGGGGAGCTCATTCCACTGTCTGAGCGTCCGCGGAAGAAAACTCCTTTGAGCCCGCACAGTTCGAAACAATTCTGGTTTCAATATGTGAGGATGGACTCCCAGTCGATGGCGAGAGTTGCGATGGTGGAAAGTAGCAGTGGGCATCAAGTCGAACAATTCTTTAGAACACTCTCCGTTATACAAGCGGTAGAACACACATAAGGAGGCAAAGTCTCTCCTCAGACTAAGGGGCTCTAAACCGCTTGTAAGCTCGGGATCGTCAACAATTCTGATGGCACGTCGCTGAACCGAGTCTAAAGGCCCAAGCTGGTATCCAGGTGCCCTGTATGTAACAGTCATTTTTTTAAAGATACACAACTGTCTATTTTAGTAACGATATTAATTATTATATTATAAAAATAATTAATATAAGTAATAATTATTATTTATTTATATTATTTAAAAAAAATCCTCTCCATCCAAAGGTTGTCTGGAAGAGATCTCTTCTTAGCGATTACACCGCCATTTTATCTTGTTTTTCCTTTTACTGTAGAATAAAGAGTTATCTTTTTATTTACTTTCGCTTCTCACTCGTACAAACATATTATCCAATAAACCAATAGCCAAACATTTGTGGCCAATATTAGCACATACACACTCTATGTTATCAAATACGAATATAATCGTATGACAAATGCTAGCCAAAGGAAACACGGGCGAGGCGAACTTGGATAACGACCAAGAAAAAAATATTTTCCGTCATTATCATTCTGTTAGGGTTCTGTAGACGCCTGAAAGTGATTGATTTATAAATAAATCGTTTTACTGAGATTGAAAATTTCAACTGTCATATATAAGGTCCTAATAAATTAGTGAACTTCCTCTTGAGGGATGAATGTATAGGTCATTAGTAATATCAAAAAATAATAGAAAAATAATCCGTGGAAAAAAAAAACTTTGACTTGCATAGAGACTCTCCATACAAGTCAAAGAAGTTTTTTTTTTCTCGGATTATTTTTTTAATATTATTTTAGTTTAATATCACTTTTTGATTAATTCAAATTCAAAAAGCATTTATTCAATTTAGGCCCTGATAAGGCACTTATGATCTACACCGGTTCCAAATACAACTTACAATTACTAATGACCTATACATTCTTCCCTCAAGAGGAAGTTCACTAATTTATTAGGACCTTAGGTATGTATATATGTATATTTTTTTTAAAACCTTTAGTGACGTGTAGTATCGAGATTTTCGATTTCAATACACGTTAACTTTATCAATTAATTCATCACCATAATAATACAATTACCACCTCGTTAATACTTTTTAGTACAAGCGTTTTTTAAACTGTAATTTTAGATTATTCCCTTTGAGTTATGGATCCCTAAAAACACACGGAACATCTCAAACTATAATTAAATGTGAACTTGATGAGTTTTAATAACACGAAGACGTGTACGGTGACATTGGCTGAAGTCCAGCTGCACTTGACTGACATTGTAACAGACGCAAAAACTACACCATTTAAGATCTCGTTGTTGATAGCCTATTTATATGTAAGCATCGTGATCTGTGGTAAGCACCTATCTACCAGTGTTCTGGTAGCTATAATAAATAGGCATGTAATTAATGCCCTAACTATTAATTCCCTCTATTCGAACAAACTAATTTAGAACTAGAACCAAAAATACAGAATTGCACACTAAATACGGACACTATATAAAATCAAACTGAGTATCAGTTTTATGGTTTATGCAAAACTGTTTGTACTGAATGATCATCTAGCGCTCGCCGGCACCGCTCGCTTCGCTCGCTCGGCTCGCGCGCGTTATTGTCACAGTTCTAACCTAACCTAACCAACTGTATTCGGAGTGCCCCGAGTCGGTTCTGGATGATAGAACATGTTTTGATGAATAGGTAGTTTAATTGTAGAATAGTAAATTTTCTGATATGCAATAAGTAAATTAGAGGAGATTCTTAAGTTTGCTTAATTTTTAAACTGAGGTTCAATTAATAATATCCCTAATAAATATCCTGGGACATTTTCATACATGGCTATGATCCCAAACTAAGCAGAGGTACTATGGAAACTATAGATAACTGCATATCACAAAAATATTGGTTTAAAAATACATATAGTCTCTAATAAATTCTGAACAAAGTAGTTTCAGGGTACGAGTTATTTCAATAACACATTGTACCTTTATGATGGACTACTCGTGAATTGTGATAGCGCATCTATATCGAAACGAAAACGCATCGAGACTATTTATGTTGCGAATGCTTGAGTTGTTATTTGCAATGCGAGATCTGAGCGGATTGCGTTGCGATGAAAGCGAATGCTAAATCGATTTTATTTGAATATTAACGTAGTTTTGTACAGTACATAGCGATGGTTATTAAATCACTAAATAGTATAAAATAAGGTATTTCATTCAACCTGTCTGTTTTTCGCTTAATTTTAAACTACGCTTGATACTGTTTAAGGGGAGAGAGCTTGGTAATCTGTAACACAGGTCTTCCTAGTACAGACACCAGTCTCTCACAAAGGGATGCTAACTGGAAACTGTATTTCTTTAATTACATACTAGTTATTAATTGCCTTACCTTTGTGAAAGAGAAATAAATAAACTTATTATTACTGTTTTTACAATCATTTAAAGTATTTTAATCGCTTGGCTCGCGGTTAAAAATATAAGAATGACATCAATTGTTATAATAGGACGCGCGTCCCTCGCGAGAACCAACGGGTTAAAGGGTATTTTTTGAGATGTAGAATATGTTTAACCTGGCTACTTAAGAGCATATAAGCTAACCGGCCGCGCTCGAGTTTAGGTATTTGCCAGCGCCAAGCCGAGTCAACGCGGGGCCAACATTGGTGCGGCTCCTCCGCCAACATACTGCGCGCGTTATTATTTTGATACTTCAGTATGGCTTCATGTCGATGTAAAACTATAATATTATAAACAAGGTATCTGGTAGGTTGAATTAGGTTATAATTATGTAGTTATATAGTACAATGTACTGGATATTTTTTTTTTACACTAGTAAACAATGTAGTTCAAGTACCTATATACCTAATTTATCTAATTAAACTTTTATCTGATTTTCTTAAAATAATTCAATATTATTATTAATATAATTATAATAGCGACCCGCCCCGGCTCCCCTATGGGTATGAATAATAGTTTAAGTCCTATTCTAAGACCTACTGAATATACACACAAAATTTCATGAGAATTGTATGAAAAGCAGTAATTAGGGTTCCGTAGCCAAATGGCAAAAAAACGGAACCCTTAAACGTATTAAATACAAAAAAAATTTTTTCATCAAACCCATACTTGTGGGGTATCTATGGATAGGTCTTCAAAAATGATCAAACTTCCACCAAAAAATTGGTTTGAACGAGATCTAGTAAGTAGTTTCTTTTTAATACGTCATAATACGTAAACCGCAATTTACCTTTCATTCAATATTTTTGGCGTTTTTTTTTCATAGCAGAGTTACTTAATATTACACGGAACCCTGCGTGTGCGAGTCCGACTCGCACTTGGCCGGTTTCCTTTGTTTTTTTTTTGCGAATTCCAAGTTGGTCCGATTGTAAAAGTTGATCGTATACATGAGTACTTTACATGGTTTCATTTATTGTCGTATTGTCGTATCCATCCTGTATAAAAGTCTCCTGTCACGGAGTTTGTAATAAAACTCCTCAGAAACGGCTTGACTGATTCTTATCAAATTTTGTCTCATTGATGTATAGAAGACCTTTGGACCATATAACATGAATCTCTGCTCAAATTTGAAAAAAAATTGAGAGCAATCGGACCGGTAACTAAATGGTTCAAAATGGTGGACACTTTTTTCAATTTTGAGCAAAGATTCATGTTATATGTCCCAAGGGTTTCTCAAATGTCAATTTTGAGAGTAATCGGACCAGTAAATAAATGGTTCAAAATGGCGGACACTTTTTTAAATTTTGAGCAAAGATTCATGTTATATGTCCCAAGGGTCACTCAAATGTCAATTTTGAGAGTAATCGGACCATTAAATAAATAGTTCAAAATGGCGGACACTTATTTTCCATTTTGAGCAAAGATTCATGTTATATGTCCCAAGGGTCTCTCTAAATATGTAAAATTTTACCAATCAAAGAAATATGTAACTGTGCTATTTTAATTGAACAATATGAGTCAAATGATTATAAGAAAATGCAAGTCCGAAGCCGCCCTCTTCGCTCGACCCGAAGTGAGAAATACAATGTGCCGAATATCCTCAACTATTATGGTGAACGTACTCGAGCCTGGGTTGTACCCACATTGTACAATGAAATTAATAATAGTAACATTGATAATGCCAAATCAAAAAACTCATTTAAGAAAAATGTCAAACATCACTACCTCAGTAAATTATAAATATATATTTAAACTTATATAAATACATAGTATGTAATAAATGTTATGCATTAGGTACCTACTAACCAAATAACAACATTAAGTTAAAGTATGTTTTGTTCGTGTGTTACTGTACTTAAAATATTTAAAATGAGAACTGTATCTGCCAACAAACTGCTGTGCAGTTTGGCGGAATTAAGAGTAAAGAAACATAAATGTACATGTTGGTTTATTAAATAAATAAAAAAAAAAAATATCAATTTTGATAGCAATCGGACCAGTAACGAAATAGTTCAAAATGGCGGACACTTTTTTTCCATTTTGAGCAAAGATTCATGTTATAAGGTCCAAGAGTCTCTCAGATATCAATTTTGATAGCAATCGGACCTGTAACAAAATATTTCAAAATGGCGGACACTTTTTTCAATTTTGAGCAAAGATTCCTGTTATATGTCCCAAGGGTTTCTCAAATATCAATTATGAGAGCAATCGGACCAGTAACAAAATAATTCAAAATGCCGGACACTTTTTTGGATTATGAAGAAAGATTCGTGTTTTGTAATTCCAAGGCCTCTCAAATCTCAATTTTGGGAGCAATCGGACCAGTAATTAAATAGTTCAAAATGGCGGACATTTTGGCGGGCACTTTTTTCAATTTTGACCAAATGTTATATGGGCCAAGGGTCTCTCAAATAAAAATTTTGAGAGCAATCGGACGAGTAGTTAACTAAATAGTTCATAATGGCGGACACTTTTTTATGACCTCAAATATATATTTTTTTATACCACAAAGTCGGTAACAAGCATACGGCCCGCCTGATGGTAAGCGGTTACCGTAGCCAAAATATCACTTAATATAATATTGCCTATTTTACTGAGTGACATGATAGGTAACATGCATTCTAGTGGTGAAAGAACGGTACAGTCGTTTTTGAAATTTATTGAAATTACAAACAAACAAAACATACAAAAATACAAATCTTTTCTTTTATAGTAGGTATTATTATTAGTGTATATAAACGGAGGAATTTTCAAACATAAGGCCGCCCTTATATTTGATATTTATCCATTACTTCTGACTGGCATTGATCGATCGTGCCTTTCTAGGCGATGATTTCCGGTAGAAGACATTTATTAACAATAAAAAAAAAAAATTGAATATTTGTCACCTTATTATTCAAAACAGTTACTGGCGTAACGTAATTTAAGAAACAGTTACCATTTATCAATATAACTTAACTTATCAACCCAAGTATCATAAGTGGTAAGAGCGCGCTATAATGCGGGCGATTGTAGCAATACTCTCAATCGTAATAATATGTTGGCGAACTTAGCGCGCGGAAAACAGAGCGATACGTCCTCTCTCTGAGACGGCGGAGCCGGGTCTGCCGAGCCGTAGCGTCCGCAATCGATTTATATAGCAGTTTTAAAATATTCGGTATAAAATAATTATAACATTTTTACGGATTTTGTTAATGTAATAATTTTAAGCATTAACTGCTACGTATTAATAAATAGTAATTATTAAGTTTGACATTCGATTTCCATATTAAAAACAGCGCTAAACATCGATAAAAATCTTAATTTTTACGCGGTATTGTTTTGTCATTTTCATAACAAAAATGTACAAAACGTTATGATGTTATTTATTAGAAAAATAGAAGACAATATGAACTTTTTAACATGTATTTTTGTATTTTTTTGTTTCAAGTACTTTAATACCGATTTGACTGCAAAGACAGCATGTTCCGTAAAATTCAAAAAAGGTCTCTCAAAGAACTACTCCAAACTAAATAACAAACAGTAAATTTAATGTTTTTTCCTATGTGAAAAGTAAAAAAATAAATTTCCTATTGGATTTACGACAACGCATATGAATAACTATTAATATAACTGAGTAGTGTCACACCGAAAACCTGGAATATTGCGGCATTGTGCGTTATTACGTACTAAACCCTCTTAATATTTTATAATGATTTTATATTATATAATTGTAAAAAAAATATTGTGTTGTCAATGTTTTCAAAATTGACAAAAAGTTTGTAAGACCAAAATACTAACATAAAAAAACTGTAGCCACAATTTGCGGAATCCTGAATTCAAGGTATATCCAAATTCCTGAAATAAGTTATAGTCGTTTTCTCCTAAACATTAATTTCTGTCGTTTAATATTTTTTTCAACACACTTGCTCGTTAAGTTACATTTATTGCACCGTTTTTAGTATCTTAATGTAGCTTAGCACTAGTGCTTTTTACTTTACATTACCGCACAGTTTTATGATAGGTATAATCCCGATTATGTTAAGTTCGTACCTCAATGCAATTGATATGTGCATAACATTCTCGAAGCATTCTTAATTTAAACGGGTTAAACAATTAGACAGCGCATAGCTGTCAAAAAAAACTTGCGCGCCATATTTGTTGACGTTCTCATTGCTTATTATCAAAAAATCTACTTTAGAAAATACAAGTCTGTTTTTTCCTCGCAAGTGTGTTGAAAAACGTCGTATGACACGCGTGTGCATTAATCATTACACTCTCCGCTCCTTTATCGGTGAATACCGCCTCGCGTGTAATTACCAACTTTGCACACATGTATCATATTGTACCTAGACATACTATAAACATACACAAAAAAAAAACAAAGTATTTTCGACACAGCAATCATAATTATAAAATATATCAAGAATCATTTTTAAATAATTTTTTGAGAGAGGTAGAGCATAGCGTTTATTCGCTCAAAGAGCAGCTCCTTACAGAATACCGCAGCCAAATAACTTTATGTTGTGTAAAGTTGTGTTCCTGCGCGTGAGTAAAGTCGCCAGAGCTCATAGGGGAGGGGGGAAAGGTCGGTAACGCGTGAGCGATGCTTCTTGTGTTGCAAGCGTCAGCGTCAGGCGGGCCGTATGCGTGTTTACTGACTTAGTTGTATAAAAGAAAAAAAAAATATACAATATATATTCAAATCAAATTCAGTAAATATAAACACTACCTATAGTAAATGCAGAAACCGTGCTGAAACATTTTATTTTATCTCATGTCTGTGTGAACTGGAGTGCATTATCACAAATCGTGGTTATCTCATCTCGCGTTGTGGATAAAGCTATCATGGCATGCTGTTATGTAAACTGACATTTTACTATAGATATAGAGTATTAATAGAGTGATTATACAAGAGTATGTGCCGTAAGTACGCTGCAGGTATGTGCAACGAACTGCGCGTTCATAGTTTGAACGACTGAAATGACTAAATCCTTCCTTCCTAACTATTATAAATGTGAAATTGAGTTTGTTTGTTTGTTACGTCTTCACGCCTCAACTACTCAACGGATCATCATGAAATTTGGGATGAAGATAGCTTATGGTATGGAGAAGTATATAGGCTACTTTTTTTTCACGGGAACGCGGGTGAAACCGCGGGGGACAGCTGTATAGTACATTTTCTCGTTATTTATCGATACTTTTACCGAGAACAAATGACAAGGAACTCAAGTCGAATTTTTTTCTAATTGTATTTTTACTAGCTCACGCTTCGCACAAGGGAATTTTGTTAACTATGACTAACTATTTACGTTTTTCTCTGTACAATATTAACAATAATGTATCCGGTCGTCCTCACACATTGGAACCAAAATGGTCTCATACTGTGCAGTTTCAAAGAAGCTTCTTACCGCGGACGCTCAGGTTATGGAATGAGCTCCCCGCCGCGGCAGGGCCGGCTCTAGCCCATGTAGCGCCTGGGTGCAATCAGTACCCTGGCGCCCTTTAGTAGTTCACTAGCCCAGCAACTGTGGCGGAAGCCGTATATTCGGGTTTTATTTATTTTATTTTATTATCTTAGGGAAACTAACAGCTAGGTTCTTAATTACAAAGTTATAATTTTATAAATATTGAGAGCTAATTAAAAGTTTCCACACATATAATAGAGGTAAGTAGTAATAAGAATGTAGACAGGAGGAGGCACACACACAGGTGAACCATAACATCATCAATTGACATAAGTACTAGGGGATGTCATCACCAAGCACCCATAAAGCAACATCCAATATATTTTTTTTTCTTTTTGTACTAATTATAAGTATAATGCTCAAACATCAAAGAAGAAATCATTTAGCAATCGCTTAAGGCGATGTGGTGAGGTATTAAAAATATCAATGTCAATATTTCTGCTCAGGTTATTGTAACTACTGCAAGCTCTTATGATAAATTCATTCTGCCTGTAATTGCACTTAGCAAACAGAACATAAAGAGGAATGGGCCTTCTAGTACTAGCAGCTGGCACACGAAGTCCCAGCCGGCTTAGCAGCTCTGGACAGTCAACCATACCATTTGCTATATTGAGTAGGTAAGTTAGGTCTGCAATACGCCTTCTTTCGTACAGAGGAAGCATATGATTTATTTTACAACGTAATGTGTAGCCAGCGATGTATCTATTACTGCGAAACTGTAAATACTTTAGGAAACGCTTCTGAATTCCTTCAATTCGGTTCGAGTGTATATTGTAATTTGGATTCCAAACTTGAGATGCATATTCAAGATGGGTTCGAACATACGCACAATACAAGATTTTAAGTGTTTTAATTGAGGCAAAATCTGACGATATCCTTATTATGAAGCCCAAGGCTTTAGAAGCTTTACTGATTATGTTGTTAATGTGATCATCGAACAGCAATTTAGAATCAAATGTTACACCTAAGTCACTAATTTTGGAAACTCTTGTTATTAAAGATTGTTTTAAGTAGTAGTTAAAATGCAGTGGTTGAGGTTTACGTGTGAATGAACAAGTATAACAATAAATAATGTATATCAATAAATCGTGATCTTCTAGGTATCTCAAGAGTTGCGTGTTTATAACGCTCCATCACTTTGGAGTGATGGCGATCGGGTTGTGATTCACCGAGTCTGATTTGTCGCCCTTTTCGTGCAGAAACTGCCATGGGTGCTCGTGGACAGTCTTCCACGAAGATGGGACTTCCATTTTGGTATAGGAGAGCGCGAAAAGACGCGTTAGTACCGGACACAATTCAGGAGGTAATAATTCGAGAGCATTATTTGATGAAATTGATTGCATTTTGGCGGCGTCGTCGTCGCGAGCAGCACTCGGCGCCCCCTAAGACCCTGCGCCCGTGTGCGCCGCACACCCTGCACTATAGGTAAAGCCGGCCCTGCGCCGCGGTATTACCAATAGGATATTCCAAGAACGGCTTCGCAAGCCCGCTTTTTTGTTTTGTACTGCCAATTCCCACCACACTCTTGATCTCTTGACCGTGAATCTAACTTTTTTACCTAATCATAGCACAACGTATACAAAGCATCATAAATATCATAATAAGTGATTATGTCATAGGGTGTGACTCAGTCAGTAGGGACATTTAGTTTGGCACTAAAATAACTGAGGGAAGGCGCTCCGCAGGTAATGATGTCACGGATGACGTAAGAATGTATTTACGAGAAATAAACCAAAGGAAAATGGTTTCAGAAGCTTCACCTCACTAAAAAAACTTACTTTCGAATATTGACACATGGAACAATAATAATTGTTGCTGTAGTTCAACTTTAGTCCTAATGTAGTCGATTAAAAGTGGCGTAGCTACCTAGGGGCTAGACGGGGCAGTGCCCCGGGGCCCCCAAGCTCAGGAGGCCCCTCGGACTCTGACTTACAAATTATTAATTGAACACAGACATAAAAGAAGAAGCAGACAAATTCTTACGTAATATTTTACAAGTCGAAATGTAAATCAAAAAATATAGTAAGTACCTATTTTTTTTTCCTAAATGACATTTACTATTTTGAAAAACTAAATAAATTATTACGTAAGAAGAGGAAGGGGGATACCGAAATCTTATGTGTCCTTACATGGGGTAGGGGTAGGTGGACTCAAAAATCGTCTTGCGTTAATTTTTCATTTATCAAAAAAAAAACCTACCTACCTACCTTACCGTACTTACCCTACCTATCTAAACTGACCACACAAACATAATAAATATTCAGTTAGTCTGACTAAAAGTCTGACATGTTATGTTTTCAATAGCATCCTGCTATTGTTTTACTACGGAACCCTAAATCAAACATTAATTTTAATCGACGCGACGCCTAAATTACAATTCAATCGATGGGCGGTGATCAGCAATAACATTGAAGCGTTATTTGGGTCAAGAACTTATTAATTGGTACAGAAGTCCCGTCTCGGCTGGCTGTCATAATGTCATTAACCTAGAACTTCTCGAATAATTTTCCACTCGATTTATTCAACTGAGAAATAAACGAGTAAAATCGGATTGTCTCAGCAACTAATTATTAAAGAAATTATAGCCCTCCAAAAATTACAATAAATGCCCTATTTTTCCGTCGTGATTAAAAGGACTACCAGACAAATTCGAAAAGATTTTAACATAAAAGAAAGTAATAGGGACCTAGATAACCCCTTACTTAAAATTTTAATGTAAAAAATAATTGAATCGGCTTAGTTTTCGAAGAGGAAAATGGGGAAAACGAAACGTCGATTTCGTATTTTTTTTTGTAAATAAATTAGTCTGATCTGCAGATGTCCCTATCGTACATAGCGCATAGCATAGCGGCATAGCGCGACGGCAATAGTTTCTTCAAATACCTATTTTTCAAATTCCTCGCAGCTAGGAACCCCTCTTAAGGTGGATGCTCAGCATGAGGCGGGAAATTTGTTTTTTTTTTTAAGTTTTTATTGATTTTTACCTTCGTAGAAAAATATGGCTAAATATTTAATTGATTAGCGACCGTAGTATAGTTCATTTGGCATATTGCGGCGTCACGCAGAACTGCAATACACATATCACTGAAGACACCATGAATAATTTCGGAATAACGATTATTTTTCACTAATTAATTCATTTATTCAATTTACCTACTTGATACTATTTACATACTTGAACTGAAACAAAAAAAATTGTTGCTACTAATTTATACAAAGTAGATAGAAATATAAAGAATATTTACAAAGGAAAAAAGAAAAAGAGAAAAATAGTTAACAAAAGAAAAAACAAGTGCAAAATATTTTTTGATAATCTAATTGACGTACAGAACTACAAATTAGAATTATTATTTTTTTACCCAAAAAACATCCTTATGAAAATAAAATGTTGTTCCATGTTAGAAAGAGACATAGTGAGACTAAATTATTATCAAACTTATGTATCCATATTAAAAATGGCCTGGGACATTCGAAAACTAAGCAAAACTTGTATTATTGAAACTGATATACTACATATTATTGTTATACTCGTAAATAATAATACATATCTAGATATGTATTTACATTACACACAGACTGAACAAACAGCTATGTTTATGCACACAAATCTTTGTCCCGTGTGGGAATAGAACCCACGGCCTTCAGCGGCGTAGCACTAACCTTCTAAAGTTTAGTGCCACGAACATTTTGAACTTTTTAGTTCCCTTTTCTTACGTCTGTCATTTGTTATTTTAAGATTTTTTAACATTCTGGCCTAGCCCGGTAGGAGGAATGTCAGGGCATTGTTATCCCTAGGTTTTTTAATGTTTCCTGATGTGTTTTTAATGAAAGCAAACAAACTGGGACGCACGTTAAAATCTTACGACATTAGTAAAGCATTGCTTTATCTACTGTTCCATTACTAAAGAATTTCACTAATGAAGTCACGAGTAGGGTTGCCAACATTACTGAAACACGATTTGAGGATATAGCCGAAGGTGATTAGCACACAACGCCTAGTTTTGTTTAAATCATATTTTTAAGGGAATTGGCTTTAAGACTCCATCAATCATATCATTTCCCTTATATATATTTAGTCTTCAATCTTTTAATTCCTTAAAAATATGAATAACAACAAATCAAAACCTTTGGCAATTTATCGGTAGGAGTTATATGGCATTTTTTTTTTAATTTTCATTGCAAGTACTCCTTTTAGTTGACCAAAAAATTGGGGAAAAAACGAAAAGTGATTTTTCCATAGGATTTTTGACAGGACATCTTTTGTCAGCTTCGAGAGATATAAACATGCAAATGTTGCACTTGCCAGCGATTTTCATTTTAAATTGCAAATAATAAAAAATCAACAGTGACAACCCTAGCTAAGAAGCATGCAGCAGTCGTAAATAATGTCGTGAAAACAACGTTAAAACTGAAAAATTGGGTCGGTAAGGAACTGCATGACGCATTGGTGCAGCGGCGGTGCAGATACTCCATGGTAAACTAAACTAGGTAGGTCGGCCCATAGGTTAATGACATTATGCGGTAGGTACTATAACTTCGTAAATAAGGGACACTCACACACCGCCGCCGCGAGCAATTTTTTTGTAGGACCGGAGTTGTTTAGTCTTCGTTGTCCAAAAAGTAATAAATGTTTGAAAAAAAAAATTGGGTATTGTGTATATTTTTTTTATTTATCAAAAAAACGGATTTTTATGTCGGACCTGTGATTGAAACACCAAAATTGATAGCGCACTTTTATTGCAATGCTACTTGCATGAATTCCAGGCTAATTTTGCGTAAACAATCATTGCCAGCGCTTCGAATATCTACCATTACATTAGCATTATATAAACCCCCGATTTCTGGTGGAATACCAGAAATAGTTTTCTATTAGGACTGCGAGCATGGACGTATTGATATAATAAATATATAAACTCGATTTTGTCGACAAATCTAACTCTATGAGAATGTCATTATCAAACTTAGTTTATCGATGATCCATGCCAGTCGTTTTTGTTGATTATTTATTTCTGTTCCTAGATCTAATAGGTAAATCATACTAGGCACAAAGGGGAAGATCCATTCTCACACATTGGAACCAAAATGGTCTCGTACTATGCGGTTTCAAAGGAGCTTCCTACCGCGGATGCTCAGGCTGTGGAATGAGCTGCTCCTAGTGGTGCACCCAAGGGAGTAGGAGCAGCATGGGGCTCTTTAGGAAGGGTGTGAACAGATATTTGCAGGATCGGTGTTTATAGGCTTCGGTGACCGCTTACCATCAGGTGGGGCAATGACACGCCAATCCAACTTTTTTAGTAATTGTATTCATCTCCCGCTGTACTCATCAATGTGGATAGAGCAATGGTAACAACGGGAACGATTTTCAATCATTTTATTCATCTCCCGTTATACTCATCAATGTGGATACAGCAATGGGAACAACGGGAACAATTTTTAGTACGTTTATTCATCTCCCGTTGTACTCATCAATGTGGATAGACCAATGGGGACAACGGGATCAATTTTCAATAATTTTATTCATCTCCCGTTGTACTCATCAATATGGATACAGCAATGGGTTTCTTTTTTGTACTTTTATTTATCTCCCGTTGTACTCACCAATGTGGATAGACCAATGGGGACAACGGGATCAATTTTAAATTATTTTATTCAAGTCCCGCTGTCCCCAGCAATGGGGATACGGGCTATGGGGATAGCAGGAATATACCCTGATGGTAAGAGGTTACCGTAGCCTACAGATCCTTACACCATGGGCCTACCACCACCTTGCAACCCGCATAGCTCCTTGATAATAATAAAAATCCCTTGGTTCTTTCAAACATAAACGAGTAGCAACAACAATAAACCGATTTTGGCAAAAGCGCAAATAGTTTTTACATAACGCTATCGACTGGGTACAGGCTAATTTATATGTTCTGGCAGAGTCGACAGTATGGAACGCACGCCGACCGTGACTGATAGGTATGTAACTGTATCGGGTACCTACTGTTACTAGTTATAATTATAATTAAAGAAAACGGTATAGTGATTAGATTAAGAGGACATAACCGCGGGTCTTATTTTAAATTAATATTAAACAAAAATCTTAGTACATTAATTACGTGAGGCGATTTTGTCGTGAGATTTGGCTCGTTGGATTTATTTACAACAACATACTTTTCTTAATTATTTCTATTTTTTTAGAACGTTGTGTAGTTTAGAATCACACTGAAAATATCGAACAATTAAATACTTAAAAGGGAGCTACGAAGATATTTGCTGTTGACTCCCCCCCCCACATGAGATTGGGTGAGATTCGGCTTGACCTCTCTCAAAACCTCACGTAATTACATAATGGACGCCTCCTTACATTAGGGCACATTAGGGACACATAGGGATTAGTAAAAAAATTGTCACAATAAAAAAAGAGGTTTATGAAAATAGAATGACTGTGACCTGAAAATAGAATGAAATGAGTAATTCAATGAAATTAAACAAAATTTCATTGAGTTTTCTGTCAGAAATTTTCGGACACCCGCTTGCTCATACATTTTTGGACGTCAGACACGTCAGAATTTTCGGATAGTATGCGGGGTCTAGAACAAAATGTGTGAGGAAAGTGCCTTCCGGCGGGCGTCAGAAAATTTCTTATCGTATGCGGCCGGCCTTATTCGACAATATCAGAAATTTTACTCATTTCATTCTATTTTCAGGTGACCTGAGGAAATTAAGATTCCCCGTTACATAATTATAAGGGCTCAAATGCTCGCAATTTTTGATGAAGTATTTATTTAATATGATTATTTCATAACCTTCCATGAAAAGGGTGTGTCACTGGATATGATCCAAATCATACAAAGTATTAATATCAATTCATAATCCTCAAACGAACTCCATTACATAAATAACTCGATTCATCAGGTTCTTGGCTTCCGATTCAAAATAAACATAACTCGATATCATATTTACATATCACTGACTCGATATACATTTTGTTAGTCATCTCATACTAACTATAAAGCGTAAGTTTGTGAATATATTTCTTACATAGATCACGAAAGATGGGCTGTGATTAGTGGTGTCCCGATTTGCGCGGGACGTCCCGATTTTCAGGGTCTGGTGACACGTCCCGATTAACCCTTGATCGGGACGCCAAATGTCCCGATTTTTCACTAACCTCACGAGTCTTTACTATATTTGATAATTTTGACAGGAAAAGTGAATATAACTAAGCTGCTACTACATAAAAATATTTTTGCTTTCATATTTTCTCACCAAATTCAGACTTTCACTATTGTCCCGATTTGAAACCCAAAATCCCGATTATTTTATCCTTACGTTCCGAAATTTGACACACGGGACCTTGGATTGCTTGGATTTACCTAGCTTAGACCTGCACACACATGCGTGTATATAGATAGATGGACGAATCGCATGAAACGATTTTCATTTCATGTTTGAAACGAAGTTAGCCTTACGCTCCTGTATAACTAAACAGCAATGTATGCGCTTCATGTTCTTTGTTCAAGTTGTACCTTGGTAACTAATGAATGACCTAGCTAAAATCATTTAAGGTATTTTTGAGATTTACACTTTAAATAAGTGATAAGTGACACCATGATTCTTGTAGTTCACATGTAGGTTTTGATTTTTGCAGTTGATCACTGAACAAATAGGTATTTAAATAAATGTCGTCCGCTCGCGCACTTACCTCGAACAGGTTACTACTGACGCGATTTTTGCGGGGTATGCGCTGAACGCGCATACTACTATCTCGCGTTCCGCGTTAGACAACTTCTCTATCGATCCTGAGATTTCTTACTTATGGCCGTAATAGCTGAACAGATTTGGATGAAAGTCAATCAAAATGTATGGAATTGGAACCACAACTTTGTCCCGCTTTGAAAGTTGGTCCAATAGTAAAAGTTTTTTGTATTCTTGAGAGTAGTCAACCAAATTTTGTAGACTTTTGAATCGAATTTATGAACAAAATGTATAAATCCGTGAATATAATAGCGATTTATGCCGATAAAGACAATGGTGCCGATTCTGTTGTAATCGCACTAAACTAATTTGAGTCGCATCACATCTCTTTCTTGCGAATATTATTGAATAAGGATAGAACATATTTAAAGCTGTCAAATTAGTCTTTGCCGTCTTCATTTGCGGGCATTAAGACGTAACCGCGATAGATGGCGACAAAAATTATATTGAAAACAAGCATTGGACTAATTTGACAGGACTAAATTTCTTACATCCTTTTCTTATGGTCTTTGTTAGAAAGAGACATAGTAAGACTACTTATTTTAACTCTATGGTATTACTTCATCAATGACGTTCATCGATACCCATCCCCTCCCCATCCCACATGTACACACGGCAACAGATCAAGCTATACATTTCCAGTATAAGCTTCAGCTTATATTAGAAATGTATAGCTTGATGTGTAGCCGTGTGTACCAAAGTTAATCAAAATAGAGATTCCATTTCATAAATATTTTGAAGAAACACTGAATTTTCACAGTCCACGCATTAGAAAATCATGAATAATCCGACATAGTGTAAACAAATCATAATAGAATACTCAAGGCTATGTAAAAAAACATATGTACTCCACAAGATAACATTGAAATGAATGTATCATGAAAAAACAACTGTTTTTAATGCCAACTGAATCATACAGTTTTTCAATGAAGCTTAGACCACAGCTTAGACCAACAAAATGAAAGGGGTCCTAGACAAGATGGCCGTGTTCATGGTACCTTGTTGATAATAAAATACCTTACAAGTTCTACAAATCTTTGTAAGTAGAAACCCCAATTTTTCAACGGATAAGCGACTCCTATGGGACGTAATTTTTTTTTAAATGATTTGAATTCAATGTGAATGTGAATGTGTGTGCGTATGTTTTTGTAATTCGCGAATGAGACGCGAACCTAGCAATGGATTATTATTGTATGTATTTTTTTATTATTGTCTGAATAAATAAAAAAAAACATAATTTTAGTTCCTTATCAATAAATAACAGATATTTGTAAATAAGGAACCAATAGTTTTTTGAATGCAAAATAAACACATAAATCTGCACGCACAAAATTACTTGAAATTGACTCAAAAAAAAATGTTACATTACGTTGCGGTCGACGGCTGTTGGCGACGGGACGACGCGGCGACGCTGAATTCACGGGGTCGGGGAGGAGATTACCTAGTGTCTTATCTTTACGTAGCAAATACCTAGTAGGTATTCTCTGAGTCTACCGCGAAAAAGCTTACTAATTATAATTAACCCAAAATTTAAGGGCGAACCACAAGCTCTTAAAACAAAGTTAAAATAACCTTATTAGACTTTTGTCTTTCTTTGACATCCGACGTCAAAACGGGACAATAGACAAATAAGGTTATTTTAACCTTGTTTTAAGAGCTTGTGGTAGGCGTCCTGCTTCTTTTATTATATGACGTTATAAAGTGACGGATTTAATACCTGACTAGACTTAGTATTAAACCATTTCATATATTAGGAGACTCCGTAACCTCGGATAAGGATAAAGAGATTTTAGGAGAGGTAGAGCCATTGAATTATTACACTAATAATGAGGAGTTTTCTTACCATAGAATTTGTTCAAAATACCTGTCAAACTGTTCAAATTCGTTACGAATGGATTTGAACAAAACTCTATAAAACTCTATCTATGGTAGAAAAACTCCTCATTCAATGGGTAGAGCATAGCGTTTATTCGTTCAAAGAGCAGCTCGACTGTGCTACTATTATCTATTCTGATTTCTATGGACCTATACCTTACAGAATACAGCAGCCAAATAACTTTATGTTGTGTTCCTGCGCGTAAGTGACGTAAGGTCGACAGACCTCATTGGGGTGGGGGGAAATGTCGGTAACGGGTGTTTTTTTGTTATGTCAACAGGTTGACAAACAGACAGACGGGCCTCCTGATGGTAAGTGGTCACCAAAGTGGGGATGCTTCGTGTGTTACAACCGTCCATGTCTACGGTAACCGCATGGTAAGGCGGGCCGTAAACACTGAAAAAAAAAATGATCTGCAAAACTAGTTATGTAAGTTGACGTTTTGTTGTCGGGAAACTAACTTTAGTTGTCGGGAAACTAACTTTAGTTGTTGGGAAACTAACTTTAGTTACATTTAATCAAATAATTTAGTAACGAACAAAAACTAGTTTTGTTACTCGTAAGTTTAGTTCGCAAGTCACTCTGTTTAGGTTATTGGTCGTCAAATTTTGTGTTACTGTTAAATAAAATTTTGTAGTCACTTGTAGTCCATTTTTTTCAGTGTAGGTAGTTTACCGAATTAGCGGCATAAAATAATTCATCTGATAAGTCTACAGAAAAACTTTTCTCTTTTCAAATTACCATATACCGCTTTCTGACCATTCAGAAATCAGCCCTATCTCTATTGATGTTTTGTAAAGCCCCTTCTCATAGATAACGAATACGTAGACAGGCGTTTTCACTATTATATCATCGCCTTCCGTTCCCCGTCAGGCTGTCCGTCACGAACGTCAGCTACGTCACGCCCTGTTGAATACACCTAATGATACTATCTACTAACGATTGAATACGCACAGACATAAAGCGTGTAAATTTTTTTTTGTACCTACCATAATGTCACAAGATTGATTTAGTTAGGCTGGCATTAGATTTTTAACGTGAAAATAAAGCTATCCTATTTGTCAGCTAAACATATCCCTCGCAACACATCTTTGGTGGACGCAGCCTTATGCGAGTCCCCTGTCCGCGCGAAACAGTTGCAAAAGAAGAGAACATTGTGCCTCATTTTTGCACAGATTTCGACACGCGAAGTACATACACTCGCGTTGTCTATTTAGATGTATTATCTGTGATGGTACGAAACAAACTTCTACTTGGTAATGTATTTCTACTAATCTTTCTTAGTATTTGTACGTAGTAAGTATATTATTTACTCTGGGCTACTATTATAATCTTGCAAAGTAGTGTTTGAGCTTATTTACATCAAACAAGCCCTAAAAATAATATTATAGACACATAATAAAACTCTTCCAAACACGCGGGAAACCATCTTGTTTCGATCTGTCAAAACTCTTAGTCTTTTAGTGACGGGACACGCTGATGCAAGAGTCGAGCTAGTGTTGTGACAAACTCGACTTAACAGTAGATATAATGTGAGGATATTTGTTACTCTTTCCCGCAAAATCTACTGAATGGATTTGGATGAAAGGATGATGGGCGAAATTATTGAATCGTCATCAGATTCGGTTATGATTACGGCGGGATTTTTATTTCGGATATCCGATAGTTTCGATTGCGGTTAAGGAGATAACATCCGTGATACAAATAATCAACCTTGCTGGATTCACATAACCTTTCACTAAAAATCTATTGCAGAATATGTCGTCCTGACTTTATATTTTTATGACATCATCCAACTGACTGACATCTCCATCTCAACATCTCCAAAGAATAGGCGAGATTCCTGAAAAGTTCTATTTAGTGCGTCATTTACATTATCAAAAAATATTAGACACGTATTTTTTGTTTTGTCAAATAAACAAAAAAATACGAAGATATCGTGTGTTGAAATTCCGCGTGACGTCACGTTAAAGTTCAGTTTTTACAAAAGTGTCGTCACGGGGGCCCACTTCCGAACTATGACGCGCTTTATCTTTGTAAATTTTTCATGATTTGGTAAAGCAAAAATGCGTGTACAATATTTTTTAACCGACTTCAAAAAAAAGGAGGAGGTTCTCAATTCGAATGTTTTTTTTTTTATGTTTGTTACCTCATAACTCCGTCATTTATTAAACGATTTGGAGCAAACAAGCATACGGCCTGCCTGATGGTAAGCAGTTACCTGAAAAGCTGAGCAGTTATTTGAAAGGGTACCCTTCCCGTTTGGTCCCATTATCATCAGATCAGGATTTGAATACTTCTTAGTGTACTTTGAAGTCGGTTTCAGGTTTTTGTAAAACAGTCCAATTATTGATAATCTAACTCACGGACTAATTAGAATTATTAATTTTTACCCAGGATTGCCCAGGAATCATCCGAATTAAAATGTCGTCTTCAAAACTTTTTTTGTCAAATTGACAAATCATCAAAACAAACTAAAAATAAGTAAGACACGTACGGCTTACATTCGAGTCCACAAATCTCGTAAACATTACATTGTATTTACATATAGATCCCAATTTACTCCGAATATAATTATTTACAATCCAATAAAGATTCCCGCTCTTATTCCATATTTTATACCTCCTATACGATGTTTTTATTCCCATTGACCTACTAACAAGAATACGTCTTTGAACTACACGTCTGATCTCTATTACAACGGATTAAGATTTGTTTTTATCAACCGTTTCTTTCGCAGCTGCACATGCTTTGTCTGTACAGGAAATTACTGTACGCTTCGCGACTTTCAACTTTCTTTAATGTTTATAAAGTCTACTTTGTTTTGCATTTCTATTTAACTTCCCGCTATCATGTTGCAATTTACCGATCTACATCTACAGTTAATATAGACTTTAGAGTGAAAGGATTAAAGATCAATTCAAGCTTACCTCCTCGACGGATTTCTTCGAGAATTCGTTCATAGACAAAATCCATTGCTGCACAAGTTCATTCACTATAACTAGATCATTATATAACCACGATAATATTTCGTTCACCCATTGAACACTCGGTGGATCTGCTCCGGTACACGTAGGTATGATAACACTTTGATGTTTCTTCAAGTTCAATTGTTCTGGGCCTGGTGACATGCGTCCCAAACGTTTCTTGTTAGGAGGGGTCGCTGGTACGTACCCAGAAGGCTTGCTAGGTTTAAAAGAAGCACTTTTAACTTTCGCACTAGTTGCTAACACACTATCTGCACTTGTTACAATTTCGTTCGTTGTCTTTTTCGGTTCGTCGGTCGTTTTTGCTGGTTTAACGTCCGATTCGGCAATCTTTTTGCCGAATCTACCGTAGGCCCATTTGGCTATACCTAAGAGCACTATGGAAAAAAGTATCCATATGAAAACGAGCATCACTAAGTTATCCATGGCTGTGTCCATATAATCGAAGCTGCATATAAGGTCGTCAACTGCTTCGGCAAGGTCCGCCATAGTTTTCCATGGTGTATACCACCATGAGACGGCGTCGTTTCCCGCCGCCTCGCTCTCCGATACTGAATTGGAGCCCAACATTTTAGTTCTATTTTCAAACGCACTATTTCGGGAACGCAGCTCTGTCTTGCTCTGTTACCTATCTCTTTCTTTTGGATGCGTTCTAATTAATATTTAGACCGTATTTTATCACTTTTTGTATGCAAATGAACACGTAGCATTTTTAGGGGGATAAATAAATAGTTCGTTCGTTCGTGTCTGTTCGTGGTTTCAGGTTAGTCTTCCGCGTTTATTCTCTGGAGTACCTTCTTAGCATGTTTTCGAAACCCTGTAACAAGGAAAATATTTAAATACATTTGATTGGATAATAAAATAAGTGAACAACTTGTATCGGAACCGATATTTCTGCCATTTCCTGTTCATTGTCCTACTTTAGCCGTTATCTGGACTGTGTCCTTGACTCTGATAGATATAAACTGAAAACTTGAAAGCCGTCTTTTTTAACTATGTACATATGCTTGTGTAGTCCAAGGTGGTAAACTCACAAACCATAGAAAAAAACATGCCATCAGAATTGTTGACGATCCCGAGCTCACAAGCGGTTTTGAGCCCCTCAGTGTGAGGAGAGACTTTGCCTCCTTATGTGTGTTCTACCGCTTGTACAACGGACAGTTTTCTGTAGAATTGTTTAATTAAGCTGATGCCCACGGCTACCTTCCACCATCGCAACACTCGCCATGGGAGTCCATCCTCATACATTGAAACCAGAATTGTTTCGTACTGTGCGGGCTCAACGGAGCTTCCTTCCGCGGACGCTCAGATTGTGGAATGAGCTCCCCGCCGTGGTGCACCCAATGGAGTACAGCATAGGGTTCTTCAAAAGAGATGTGAAGAGATTTCTGCAGGGTCGGCAACGCGCGGCTGGTGTTGCAAGCGTCTATAGGCTACGATAACCGCTTACCACCAGGCGGGCCGTATGCTTGTTTGTTACCTAAGTGGTATAAAAAAGAAGAACTAGTTGTTAAGTACAGCAGCCAGAACCAGTAGGTACTTGGCGACAGATTTTCAACTTGAGAGTGGTTGCCAGTGAGGCGGGTACTACTAAGTACGATGTTTTCCTTCAAGCTCATTGTAGAATTCGAACCCGTGACTTTCGCCACAGCACTCGGCATCACTACTAGACTACTGAGTTATTCTCGCCTGCCAAAATGGCAATTTTTAGGGTTCCGTACCTGTACCGTCCCCAAACGGAACCCTTGACCCTATTACTAAGACTCCACTGTCCGTTCGTCCGTCCGTCCGTCTGTCTATCAGTGGGCTGTATCTCATGAACGATAATAGGTAGACAGCTGAAATTTTCAGAGAATATGTATTTTTATTGCCGCTATAATAACAAATAATAAAAATGATATAATATTTAAAATTAAAAGGGGCGCCCTTACAACAAACGTCTTTTTTTTGGTGATTTGTTTTCATAGCAGAATGAGTTAGTTAATATTGTACGGAAACCTCCGTTTGCGAGTTCAACAATAACAGTATCGCTTGCCGTTCCTCCTCAGCTCACATTTTTCCTTCTCGGAAAATCATACTACATTATGTTAATCCTAACAATGACGGTAGGTAGGTCGGTACACCATTGGTCAATAATTCACAACATCATTGCATTGTCTCTGATTATCTAATTTGGTCACAGATGGATGAATTCTTATGTTTTCTTAAGAGTGCGTATAATGCAAAATAACAATCTTAGAATTGAAATTTTCCCAAGTAAATAGTATTTAAATGAAAACATATTTTTATATGGGTATTTTCATTATATACGCGAGGGTTCTATCTGAACAAAAACATAATGGAATGAAAATTGCTCGATAGAAAAAAGTCACAAAGATACCTCTAATAATAATGAATTTTCGTTTTTATTTGTTCATGGTGTATCTAATTAAGATAAAAATTCGATAAATAATATCACTAACATATCACCTAGGGATGCTATTTTTTTAAATATTCTATACTTTACGAGTTATTTAGATAAGAAGCGCTAAGTTCATTTTTGTTCCGCGAAACACGCTATCTCCGTCTCATGCCACGCGAAGATTAGACATAAGTTTGTTTCATCTGACATTGCCATATGTTTCTGGCTTTGTACGCACTATGTACGCACTCTTAACTAGATACAAGCCTACAACCTAAGCCTAAGCCTAGATACGAGCTTAAGCTTTCAGTGAAGGAAAACATCGTGAGGAAACCATAGCACGGTGGTAGGGTACTTTGTAGTACCCACCTGCCGGCTAACATCCTCAGTTGAAAATCACAAATGCACCTGAGAGCCTGTTCTCTTCTAGGCTGTATGTGCTTAACACCTTCGCCACACCCTATAAAAAAATCGGGCCAACCAAGCTGAGATCATTGCCTCCTACACCAAATAGTGACGAAAACTTAATTAATCATACAACTGAACATTCAATTAGTTAATTTAATATTGTTCTAAGGTTAAATGGGACATCACATTGAGGTCGTTGTGTCTAGAACATCAGTAATTCTGCCTAGTTTTTAAATCATAGTCAGACTGTGAGTCAACTTGTCCGCCATGTTTGTCGCATAGGTTCTATTACGTGTTTTGAAGTTAGGAATTGCTATTGCTACACAGGTGAATTCAGTTTATTTAATAATAATTATTTTGAAATTTCAGCATTCTGATTCTCTGATTCGCATTGCGTCAACTCTTAGGGAGTAGTGACAAACGCCCGGGACGCTGTGTTTCGGAAGGTCTATAAAATTTATATAAATTCCTTGGTAACGAACGAATAGAATTGAATAATCAATTCAAACGTTCAAACGCTGCCGTCCTTTTTTTAAATAGATGAAAAACCATAGACTTAAAACAAATCAAATATTACTACATACTTTAATCGTTGCGGTATAATATTTATTCATCATCAACTAACGAATTCGCCCGTGTGATACCAATAAAACGTCATAATTATATTTTACTAAAATGACCAGTTTCAAAAATGGAATCATCGTCTATAAATATACGATAGCAATATCTGACCTCATAGCAATAGCCGACCACGACACGTAATCGACGCTATATCGGCAGCCGATGCCGATACGAGTCGACCCGACCTTGCGGACATGACATCATCGCGAGGTCACGCGATAACTCACTGAATTCTTAATTCAAATTTAAATTATGTAAGTTCATTTGTATTTGGAATAAAAAATATTTGTTTTCTAGAGGTGGGATGAGTCGATGTTGTAGTCGATAAAAGTTAGAGTCAAGCACCTACTATATATATTCAGACAGCTGCACTTGAGAGCCAGATCCCTTAAAGGCTTGTATTCTTACCACCTTGGACCACATAATCATGGAGAGATTATGGTCAAACACAGCCTATATGCCATACCTATATGGTGTTTAAATTGAGCATTATTTCTCAGTAACTCAAAAGTAGCGGGACAAAATAGATAGCGTCTTGACGACCTCCTATATCAGTAAATTTTACAACATACCGCAACAGATAAAGAAACAAAACATGTTTTGTTTGTTTTTAATGCTTGCATGAGCTCATCAGATGACTGTTAGTTTGGACGGTATACAATATAAAGCTCTATGACCAAAGTTGTTGCAGATTTATCACTTTCAAGCCTTTCTACACTACTGATATAAGTAATGTAAAAAATAAGCAAAATGAACTCAAAATGCAATATGAAAACAGTAAAATTCGCTGATCGCTTGAAGTTTAATTGATCGAAGCAGTAAAAAGAAATACGTTGCAGTTCAGTTACGAATGCACAAGAGCAAATAATCTGTTCTACTCAATTTTTTAAAGATTTATTTGAACGTTTATTGGTTGACAAGGATCAGAAATGTAATGAAAATCATCATCAATCTATTAAAAATCATTAAATAATCCATTATAACTGCTAGCTAACACGCAATTGAAGTAAATATCTGTAGCCATAAAATTCAAGTACGCTACAAACAATACACAAAAACATCTAATTACTATAAATGGCGTTAAGCAATGTTAATTGAATTCTAACTACGTGTAACGTATGCCTTTGTTTATATGTAGATAATGTTTAGAATTTCAATATGTAATATTAAGTACCTATTTTCAGATATCTGACGTCACCATTGCATTGATGATTACGTCATTGTCACCTTACATGTATATCAAAATAACTTTCGCTAATAATGTATCCTGTTGTGACTATTGTACTTGTACTTTAATCTATTCTGTGCTATTGTTTATCTAAATAACACTGCAAATATGGACTGTCGATGTATAAAACTGTATGTCTGGAAGAGATCGCTTCTTAGCGATAAGACCGCCCATTGCAAAATCATTAATATTAAGTACATTTATTCTTTCTGTTTTTGTTTTTGGTGTACAATAAAGTGTTACCTATCTATATAAAATTTCTAAGTATAAAACATCGAGTAAACTGTTTAGTAGGAACGTAATTTAAAGGTAATCTATTATTATTTGTATTGTAATATATTATTCATTCTTACATTTGACCAGGGCCGTCTTTAACCTATTGAAGGCCCTGGGCATATAATGGGGCCCCTTATGATTCCGTCAATAGGTATGATTCCTAAGTAAAAAAAGAACTAATTAGTTCGTCGGTTAGATTATCAAAAAATATTGGACACGTATATTTTGCTTCACCAAATCATTAAAAAAATTAAAAAAGACAAAGCGAGTCAGAGTTCGGCTCGTGACGTCACTTTAGAATAAAAAGTATACTCTAACACGCGGAACACGATACCTTCGTATTTTATAGTTTAATTGACAAAAGAAAAAATATGTGTAATATTTTTTGAAAATTAAAAGACAGACTAAATAGTTTTTTTTAGTCATCTAGCCCATTCTAGATTTATCTTACTGTTTTATTTCTTTACAATCACATTCAATGAATACGTTATTATACAGAATTAGGGGGCCCCCATCGATTTCGGGGCCCTCCCTGGGCACTTGCCCAGAGTGCCCAGTGGGAAAGAGGAGCCTGCATTTGACTTGACAGATTGGTAAAAATATCGATAAATTCGTTTATCGATACATCTATACTCTCAGGGTATTTTTTTTTTAAGAGTCATCGACACTAATCTTTATTTGTGTAATTAATAATTCAATGACTTTATTATTTTCTTCCTTTCATTTTTAACTAAAAATAAATTAATAAGAATATATGATTTAAACTTATATTCTACCCAATACATTTAAATAAACAATTCCTGATTACATTTTGCTTAAAATTTATAGCAAAATGCGTAATTGATTCAGTTCCAATTTTGAACTGTGTAAAAATTATTTAAAAAAAACTTTTCGTTTTTGCAGTAATTCTCGATTTTTGAAACACTGTTTTACTTCTCGAGTCTGAGGCCTTTCCCTCACAAGTGATAAAGTTACGTCTTATCGCTTCTCACTACTCGATTGCATTTTATTGTTAACATACACATTACATACCTACCTAGTAAGTGTGTCGGTATGTGATTAAAAAACACATTGATAGTACTTTTAGTTGGTTGTGAAGCGATATTTAAACTCTTGTCAAGATTTTAAGGCCGGCCCAGATATTATGGTTAGATTTTAGGACGAAAAGATTTGTTAAAAGGGAGTGCCATACTACCCAAAGGGTAAAACGGGGCACTATTATTAAGACTCCGGTGTCCATCTATCTGTCTGTCCGTCTGTCACCAAGCTGTATCTAATGAACGGTAACAGGTACAGCTGAAATTTTCGGAGAATATGTATTTCTATTGCCGCTATAATAACAAATAATAAAAATGAAATAATATAAAAAATTAAAGAGGGCGCCCATACAACAAACATCTTTTTCTGGTATTTTGTTTTCATAGCACAAGGAGTTAGTTAATTGTAATAGACGTTTGCGAGTCCGACTCGCACTTGGCCGATTTTGTTTAACAATGGATAGGCATGTGTTTAGCCACAATATTCTAGCGACAATGTGGCCTAAAGCGAAGAAAAGAAAAACAAAACAAATGGGAAAACCGACTCTCAAGTGCAGCGGTTTGAATTAGAACACCCCGGAAAGTTTACTTTTTGGCATATTAATCTAAAAATTGATTCACTAAGTGTTTTCTTTTTTCACTATTTATTTTAAAACTGTATACGTATTTAAATCATTACGTACCATGTTTGTTTTTGTTTTAGACTTCCGTATATTTTGAATACATCTCTATTGTATTTTATTTAAATTGTCGGACTTTACGCGTCTCATAATAAAATAGGTATGGCGAAAGGATTTTTCAAGTTACTTTATTAATCCAAGGACAAATTGTCACACTTTTCAGTAGATAGATATGTTAAAATAAATTAACATTTATGTATATAGTACCAGTGGTCGCCCAGTGGTCTAAATTAGACCGTAATGCATAAAACAATAAGTTCTTCTCTCCTTGTCCATATATTTTTGTACCATCAACTCACTCACACCCCACCGTCTGCGCAATTATATCCTTAAAAACCGGCCAAGTGCAAATCGGAATCGTACACGGAGGGTTCCGTACAATATTAAATAACTTTGCTATGAAAAAAAAAGCCGAAATAAACGTTTCTTGTATGGGCGCCCTTTAATTTCATTTTTATTATTTGTTGTTATAACAGCAATAGAAATACACATTCTCTGTAAATTTCAGCTGTCTACCTATTACGGTTCATGAGATACAGACCATTGACAGACAGACGGACAGCAGAGTCTTATAATAGGGTCCCGTTTGGCACCCTACGGGTACGGAAACTAAAAAGGGGTCCGAACATTGAAAGCGTAATAATTCAATGGGTCCAAAGATCACTTCACTTCACGTATTTATATGATAGATACTAGATAATATAATAACTAATTATTATATCCATACCTATATTTTCCAATAGCAAACCCCATGTAAGGACGGACATCCCAAACACTACACATGCTATTATTACATTATAATGATTATTTATTTGTTAATATTATGCTTAATAGCGATATTTTTTATGTAAATAAACCTTCATTTGCATATACACTATTACAATATTTAAAATAATCTAAGTAAAAAAAATTACCTTCAAGTTCATTTAAGTTTATCACACGTATTTATTGAAATAATCGCACAATTATAACATGACTACACTCCACAGAGAATACGGCAAGACTGATTCATTCAAAAAGCACCAGTTGCAGAAAACTTTAACACCTTTGCAAATTATCAACATAAACTATGTCATAATCGATTGAGCAAATTTACACCGTGTTGTAATGGAATAAATAACACAATAGCTTACGGAGGTCGGGATAACGATCGTTTAATTTGAATTATGAACTTTAAAGGATTGACAATATAATTTGCCCATGGTAAGTGCAGTTTAAAAAAAAACTATTTATTTGTTTAAACGTTGGTTTTAAATAACCTCCAAGCAAATCAATATTATTCATTTAAAAGTATACTATCGCCTTATCATTATTATGAATTAATTAAGTTAAAGTTACCAAAGAATCGTAACTCGGCCTTCAACTTAGCAAGGTTACACATTACTTTGATACACAATATTTATCAAATAAGGACGAAAAAGTTCAAGTTAAGTACAGCATGAGGCGGGAAAAATTTATATTTCAGTGATTCGCAATTGTAGAATTTTATTTAATATTAACTATTTTGGTACATTCAGTAAAATATTATGTATAAAAAAACATTCATAACACAATATGCCAAATGCACTACTAGGGTCGCCGATTACTGAAATATTTAGCCATATTGTTCTACGAAGGTAAAAAACATTACAAACTTGAAAAAAAAAACAAATTTCCTGCCTCATGCTGATACATCTACGAATAAATAAAGAAAAACATTATTTTTGATACCTATATTTCCAAATTGATCGAATTGATTGAATCGAGAGAAATGAGTTAATTTAAATAATAAAGTTAAGAATTTAAAATTTTATGATGTACTGTATAATATTAGGAAAAGCATGTGGATCGAAAATAAAAGGCTTTTTATTTATTATATTTCCAAATAAAAAAAAATACTCGTAATCCCTAAATGATATCCGTATAATAATTAGATAAAAAATATCTTTTATAAACTCTTTTGGTAATCTGCATAAAATTATCACAAGTAGGTACATCCTTTGTATCCTTTCTGTCTTCCTTATGCACAACAGACCGTAAAGATACAGTTTTATTTTGTTATCATGACTTCATAATGACGCATACAGACTTCCATAATTAATTTAACATTGTTTTTTCGTAGGTTAACGTTAATAACTCTGCCCTCGTCCGATTTCACATGAATGGTTTATTGTAACCCAGTTTAAAACATGTTTGGGCTTATTTAACATAGTTATCACACTTTAAGCTTGTTAGTAGCAGTGCTAAGTATATAATACGTGATTAACAAGATCCAGAGCCGATTTTGGAAGACTAATTGTATTAGTGATAGATTACAATCTAAAAATAGTTTGGTACTAACATCACATAGGGCCCTCGATTTTTTTTCCGCCGTTTGTGCGATATTTTGAGAGCGCAATTTTATTGTAAAAACACTGGTAATTTTTTTGCGATGAAAATCTTTGCTGCTAAATCTATGGAAATTATGGAAAGATCAAACAAATGTTTTTAGTGCGATATTATTGCGTTTCCTAATATTTCAAAACAGATAAATAATAGCAAGCTTTTTTTATTTAGCAAAAAGTAAAAAAAAACAATCAAACTTTTTGGTTCAAATAAGTAGGTAAATAGGTAAATAAACGGAGTATCTCAAATAGGAGATAATACTGATTTCTTTCGATAGCAAGTAGGTATGTTAAATTATGTTAATAAATCAATTCTGACAAAGATGTATGTGTTTGTCAATGGCGCTTAGTGATAAATCTCGTAGGAATCCGATAAGTTCTTATGTAAATGTTTCCACAAATAACGTTCGACACTTATAAATATTATATGTCTGTGGTTCGACAGGAGTTTTGTTTGCAAGACAATGGTATACATCACAATATGAATAGCTTCTACTTACCGCAATAAGTATTTATTTAACACTAATTATTTTCAAGGTTACTCTATCCATAGTAAAAGAATAATTAAAAAATTCTAACCATAAAAGGCTTGATTCGTGATCCAGTTTTTATATGGTTTTATTTTTCGCGATCCGTATAGTTATTTGTGTCGTTTACATACAATAATTATTTTGTAATATATTTATCTATCTAGGATTATTTTAGTATAAGTATAGGTAAACTGTATCTTATTTTATCTATCCTATATAGGTTGCCTGGAAGAAGTCGTTACAGTGCAAATGCCGTCTAAATATAATTAACATTTTTCTTTGCTTAATTTAACAAATAGAGACAAACACAACAATAAATTATGCAGGTATATTTCTATTGTAGGTACCTACCTAGTAGAAGATTTAAAGTCCGAGTTCATGCCCCACTAGGCCTGCGTGTTTTCAGCACTAAAGGTCCTTGCCCTGCGAAAAAGTACCTACCTATAAGCTCTTCGAATTATTAAAAAAAAAACCTTGCAAAAAGTATTTTCACGCAGACTGTAAACATAGTTATAAAGAAACAAATGCCCAAACATACAACAAAAAATACCTATACAGCCAGTAGGTACGAAATGTAACAAAAAAAAGCAAAAATGCCACTATTCAAGTCGTGTGCTTACGTAATTTTGACATCATGGTATAAAAACTTTAAGGTTACGTCACGATCCAGAATCTGCTAATATGGCGGGCAAGGTCAATAAACTACAGACAGGTAATGGATAAGTCTATTGAATTCATTTCCTAAATTGGATTAGGTACTCGTAGATCTTTATGTCTATATTCGTGTAGCAAGGCCTAAAATGCTTATGAATTGCCACGGTTCAACCTATTCAGAATCCCGAGTGTAAAGTTTGCAAAGAACGCGAATCGCATTTTTAAAAACGCGATAGTTACCTACGTTCATTCTTTGCAAAGGTATATATTTTGAAAGGCAATGTTTGAAATACGCTCCTACGTAATATGTGTATCATCCCTAATTAATTTTCAGTTTCTTACACGAAGGTACTCAATACCTCTGAAGAATTGTCACTAACTGAAGAGAATATGAATTTTGTATAAATAATAAATAATTTATTTGTTTGAACGTGTGAAATATGTAATTTAATAAAATGCGTGAACATAGATGACTATATGACATGACTGTGACTTATAATAGGAAAAAAAAAATACGCGTCGTATCTTTTTTGAAATCGGTTAAATATTCCTTAGTCATATAAAGTCCTAATAAAAAATATATGGGGCCACATCAGGTGCGGGTTTTTTATAAAAAAGAACATTATATAATATTTATTTATGTACCAGACTTTTTGGCGGGAACTTGTAGAGAGATGTTGTGTTTTCATTTTTATTTTCATGAATTCGTGTATTTTGAGTTTTATTTCGTATTATCGGTGGTATTTTATCCAATAAACATCAATCATGTGCACCAGTGAAGTGAAATGAAATGAATTATGTGTATCGTGACTTTACAAGTTGTCTCAAAAAGTCCGTGTAAAGTTTTAGTACAATGACCACCATTGTACTAATATGAAAATGATATTATATAAAATTACACGTATGAAATGGCTGTATGGTTGAAAAATAACCCTTGCCTATCCTTTTATGGATGAATAAACTACTACTACTATTTATGTACCATCTAAGCATATTTCTAACATCTCATGTCTTTAAACGTGTTTGTTTGTCCACTATTATTAGTAAACCGCCAGTCACGGCAATCTTACTTATGTTAACTTGCAATTAAGTTATTTGTATTCATAGGTTTAAGTTACCAAGGCCGTGTTAAGTAATATTTACTAAATACTTAGGTAGAGTAAAAAGATTTTCTTGTATTTAAATATTGTAGGTATATGTAAGAGCACTATTTGGCCTTGTTCTCAATATGAATCTTTTATTTATAACATGTTTGTATGTTCGTTCGTCTTCTATGCTTCTGCAACGTTCATACGATACTCATATAGTGCCACAAGCATAGATATACATCTAAATATATGACGCGAGTGTATGTACTTCACGTGTCAAAATCTGCGCAAAAATGGGGCACAATGTTCTTCTTTTGAAACTGTTCCGCGCGGACAGGGAACTCGCATAAGGCTGCTTGTCCACCAGACATGTGTAGCGAGGGATATGTGTAGCTGACAAATAGGATAGCTTAAATTTCACGTTAAAAATCGAATGCCAGCCTAACTAAATCAATCTTGTGACATTATGGTAGGTACAAAAAAGTTACACGCTTGGTTTTCATACGGATTGAGGGACTTGCAGTGGCGTAACTATACCATCTGGGGCCTGTGGAAAATTCTTTTGATGGGGCCCTATCAGTAAAAATCGTCACGTTGTAGGTACTCAGTTTAATTTTAATAAACTTCGAGATTTTCAGCGTACTCAATTACACGTTGTATATGTCCCACTAATGGCCATAAGCCTCCTCTCTTAGGCGAGAGGGAATGGTCTGTAGTCCTCACGCTAGCCCAATGCGTATTGGAGACTTCACATCCATATCCATAGAACATAATATCTCAATGCATTCATCATCTATTTGCTAGCTTTTCGGTGAAGGAACAACATCGTGAGGTCTGTAACTCAGGTACAAAGTAAAAAAATATTTTTGATATCGCGGCCTCTTGGGCCGGGGCCCTCTTGGGTCGGGGGCCCGTGGCATTTTGCCAGCCCTGCCACCCTATTGTTACGCCACTTGCGTTATTTATTTAGATTTATGTCTGTGGCCACAAGCTTATCTGGCCTGCTGAGAGAGTCGCTGTTATCGCATTTGGTGGAGCAAACAATGAACGTAGTGTTTTCTTCTCTTTGACCAATAGCGATTAACATTTCGAAATCGCTTCGCTAGTTCCTCTTTATAAGTTTGTAGGACTAAAATCTTTTTTTCGTAATTTTTAGTTTTTCTTACATGCACTAGATAGGTATTGAGATGATTTCCCTTTTACACCACAACCGTATCAATAAGCTAGGCCGTCACGCGTATATCTCAAAAACATATCTTAAAACCAACCATATCTTAAAAACAACTGAACCGATTTTGATGAAACTTGCAGTAAGTTGAAATAAGTAAATGTAAAAAAATAATTGTCACAATCCGATCAATAGTAAAGTTAAAGTACATTACATTTACATTCCGCTTCTTAGATACCTTACTCTTTCTTAGGTCTCCTTTCAAAGTACCTACGAAAGATAAATATAATTTCAAAAACTATGATACTTTATGTATACTCAAAGATGATACTATATAATGTTATTCCAACGATACGTAACGAACGCCATATCTATTTTATCAATTTTACATCGTCTATTAGATGATATAATCTGGATAGACATAATTTTTGCATGTATTTGAATGGAAAAAAGATAAACATTCCACGAACTGCTATATAAGTAATAAATTATAGTTATTAATTATTACTTTTGTCTCGATAAAATATTTTTTTTTGTTTATGGTCATGTAAAGAACGACATCTTTTTTTCTACTGGCAGGTAACCACATATTTTTTTATGAATTAAATAATTATGCAATTATTGTAATAGACTTTATTTATATGTGTGTTGTCGGCATGAGGGTCATGGGAGATCTAGAAGACTCATTTAATAGCAAATTAGATATCTCATTCATCTGCTTCATATCTGCTTGGACGGGCTAGTCATTGGCGTGGTTTGTGGACCTATTACGCTGCCGTGAGTGCGATTCCCACCTAGGACATATTGTTGTGCATGAACTAAGTAATTATGTAGAAAAAAAGTATTATATGTATTATATCAGTTATCTGGTTTCCATAGTACAAGCTCTGCTTAGTTTGTGATCAGATGACCGTGTGTGAGGAATGTGCCAGGATATTTATTTATTAACTGTACCAGCTGACACCATTATAAAGTACCTATTACATTACTTCATTTTACCAAAGATTAGATTACTTAAATGTTTTTTTAATTCATATCACGTCCATAGATCACGTTTTAAAGTTTTCGGCATACAATAATGCCAACATAGAGGTCAAAAGAAACCAGATTTTCTGGTTGTTCGGACCTTTCGCGTTGTGAAGTCACCGAAATGTTTACAACAAGGTCGCCGTTACGTAATCTTACAAATTTGTTTTTTTTTTTTTTATACCTAATTACTTACCTAGCCAATCACATCCTAACTATCCTAACTAATATTATAAATGCGAAAGTGAGTTTATTTGTTTGTTACGCCTTCACGCCTCAACTACTCAACGGATCATCATGAAAGGATCATGGCGAGATTTGTACAAAAAAAATAAGATTTTTAGAGACGTTGGAATGACGTTATATTTGATCCTTGGTGCCTAAGGAACAACTTGAGCCATTTAAAATATTTTTAAAACCTCGGGATAAAAATGCGAGTTTCTATGGCATGCCGGCGAATCACGACTATTCGCGACCAAAACCGTTATGTTGTTGTTATGTTTTGCGGGGTTTATAAAATATTTCATGTATATTAACATGTTGCTGGTAATGTAATCCCAACATTGGAAGTGATTCAAAACCCTCTAAAATGTTTTATTGTTTTGTACAAATCAATGTATGCAGCTCGCCATGATTCTTTGGCATACAGGTAGCCTTTGGTATAGATAAAGACAAAGGACTTTTTGTCCCGGGAACGCGGTATTTACATGTCACTGGGTTGAAACCGCGGGGGACACCTAGTTTATGCCAAGAAACCCAACTAGGTCATTAGTGAAAATTGCAGCTTTCCCTAACGCCCATTATGATAAGAGATGGAATGGTAAATATTCATCGATTTTCTTAAGTAACGGTAAAAAAATAAAATCAAAAAAAATATATAGGACTCCTCATAACATGTCATTTGATGTCACAAGGTCACCTATGTCACACGGTCACCTATGTCACACGGTACAGTTTCATAATTTTCTCCCAAAAGCCCCCATATTATAAAGGACAATGGCAAAATTGGCCCTAGCTGCGTATAACGACATAATATATATAAAAAAAAAAGCTTTATTAAAGTTAAATTAAATAACATAATTCAATATTTTTCAGTACTAGCAGTATGTCCAGAAAATAGAAATATACATTTATATATTTTAGGCTGTTAGTTAAGCTGATTGCGATTTGGAACGCACCCATAATGTCGTTCCATGTTCCTTTGAACGTTGTTCAAAACAACATAATGTCCACAATGTTTTTTTTATATTTGAAACATTTCTATTAGTCATAATAATGATAAATAATTTTATTTTTAACAGAGTTTAGTTGAAAATGTCATTGCATTTATTAATACAAACTCTCTATGAGAAAAAAACTTTTTAACACTATAACACGATGACATATTATTTTTTTACGTCAAATGAAACGCGTACGTAGTCTATGGTCAGCGAGCCCTTTGAGTGAAGTTGATTGATCGACTTTTTGACGGGAAATTATAATATAACTCGACACTGGCAGAAATAAGTCCTAATTTGGATTTGATTGCCAAACTTAAAACTAATAAGAAGTTGATTGATTTGTCTGACATTGTGTGACTGTCACACAATTCAAAAGGTACTTTCTTTTTGTGCGCATTCCTACGGTTTTTGGTTGACTCCTGACTACACCACGACCCTTTGCTTTTCTACGGATACCGATATCTTTTCTACACGTGACTACGGCATTTGAATGGACCTTAGATAATCGACAATTGGCTGTGTTATTTGGATTTGCATGAACGCAATATAAATCCACTGGCAGAATTCTTAGACAATATTGTCATTGGATTTTATTTTGATGAATAAAAACCTAAATAAAAATGACCTTGTTTTATTGAAAGCCTGTGCATGTCCCGATACTTCAAAGTAACTACTACTTACCAGTAGGATATACCTACCTGGGTAAGTACCTATACTAGAAACAATTGTTAGGTACTTAAATAACATATTTATTCAGCAACTATCTGTCTCTATTGTCTACAAAACTAGTGTAAAATCATAAATAATCGCTTGGCTCGCGGTTAAAAATATAACAATGACATCAATTGTTATAATAGGACGCGCGTCCCTCGCGAGAACAAACGGGTAGAACTAAATGGATTTCATCCATATTTTTAAAATGTACTTATAATAGGTATATCGAACGTTACTCATTTGATACGTCAAAATCGGCATAACCTATAAAACCTTTTAACTCAAATAAAAAAAAACTGCAGCTTTTTTGTTAAAATATTTTTTAGTAGTAGCATAACAGTTTATTAATCTACAGGAATTCAACAGTGGTTGTCATATACGTTACAAAAAAATGTAGGTCCAAGCATGTATGGAATCTCGCCATTCTCCTTTATTTATTACATTACGTCCGTGTCTAGTTGTCTAATGCCCGGTTTCAATAAACAAAAACGAATCGTTTTGCTTACCAATGGTAGGTTTTTTTATTGCCAAACTAGGCATATAGATCATTTCGTAAGTTAATTTTGTGTGTGATAGCTACTTCCATATGGGAGGGTCTGCTATGCAAAGCTTTGAGGTCTTTGCTTCATTATTAGTAAAGATATAAGAGTCTTAATTTTAATAAATCTTAACCGATACCGGTCCGTATATTATTGAAACCGGGCCTAAATCCGAACGCAACTCGATACGCATATGTGTACACAGTAGATTCGGCGCAAATTGGCTGTGACAGACTGACAGACACACGAGTGATCCTTTAAGAGTTTCGTTTTGTCATTCGGGCAAATATAATATGAATTATGAATCAATAAATATTTATTTCAATTCAGAAAACCTATCAAACGTTGATTAAAATTCCGAAGTCTTTATCTGACACTTGACATTTGGTGACTGAAAGAGAGAGACGGGGCACACTATTACACTGATTTAGTTAAAAAGCGATTATGAATAAGGGGGTAACTGTTTAGAGGTTAAATTAACATAAATTAATTAATACTGAAAATCAAGGCATTTCCACCTTGACGTTAATTAAAATACGTTTCTTGAATGGGGGCCACTTTAATTTTTAATTTTATTATTTGTTGTTATAGCGGCAATATAAATACACATTCTGTGCAATTGCCAACTGTCTTCCTATTGCGGTTCATGAGATACAATACAGCCCACTGACAGACGGACGGAGGGACAGCGAAGACTTAGTACCTAATAGTGTTGGCATCCTTTGGCTACGGTACCCTAAAAACGTAGAATGACCATAGATTTATTATTTTTATTCAACTATCAATAGGATAAAGCATTACGTTAGTCACGGAAAACAGTCATATTCAAATGATAAACCTTTTGGTTCCGTACCAAACATAACCAGTAAGAAATCGCTTCCACGCCACAACAGACACAGTATCACAATAGAAACTTGAGGTACAGACACTTGGTATGATACAGCTAGCCACATGAGCTATCAACGATTCTTAGAAATCTGAGTAACAAAATTATGTCGCCAAATGGTCTAATGATTCAAATACTGCATTTAAGTAATAAATATAATTAGTGAATTTCCTCTTGAGGGATGAATGTATAATAAGTCCTTAGTAGGTAATCAAAAAATAATATTAGAAAAATAATTCGTGGGTTTTTTTTTAGATAAATGTTTAAATTAATACTTTGTAATATTATTTTTTGATTACTAATGACCTATACATTCATCCCTCAAGAGGAAATTCACTAATTTATTAGGACCTTATATACAGGTCGTTGTTTTGGTCAGCGACGAGCGACTCAGGGTTGATAATACAAATGATACTGGTGCTAAAAAAATACTTTATTTTTTTTTTAATAATAAAAATAAAAATTTAAAATTTTGAAAATCATGTAATAAGCTAAAGTGTAGACATAATACTCAACGGGAGTACGAGGGAGTCAAGGGGTGGGGCGATGGCGGCTTGTGCCTAGCTCTAGTCTGTGCACGTGCCTAGTAACCATACTTTGCGGTATTTTTTTTTTCAAATTGAATAAGGTATTTCTCAACATATTTACAGTATTTAATGGAATTAAGTCCATTTTTGGGGAATATATATTTTGTACTACCGCTCCTGGGTCGCTTGTCGCCGACCAAAACAACACCCTGTATAAGGTACAGTAGTCGGTAACCACTTTCCGGTAGATAATGTGGCTAAGCACCTATACTATGCAGTTCTCCTCAGGCTTTGTACCTGTGCTCCTACATCATCGGCCGCATCATCACAAGGTGTGGTACCTATACAACCACAAAGTGAGAAATTGAGAATAAGTATTCTTATTAC
This sequence comes from Polyploca ridens, assembly GCA_951394255.1. Classification (NCBI taxonomy): domain Eukaryota; kingdom Metazoa; phylum Arthropoda; class Insecta; order Lepidoptera; family Drepanidae; genus Polyploca; species Polyploca ridens. Next base: position 8,087,964 of record OX596269.1, on the reverse strand, counting down.
TATTACTTCTGTGGTTTTTTGTGAATGATTGTGTACTCATCCCTAAGTATGGTTTGGGTTATATATACAATAAAATTACCTATATAATTATACTTTCTACTAAAAATAAAGACAAGAACATTCATGGTAATTTTTTATGCTAGGTACTACATCGATAAAAATAATTAATTATAAAATTGACACGCGTTATTAAATATTAACGAAACCATTCCCTGCAATATATGGATATTGAATTTACCCAGTTTGTTGTTAACTTACGTTACTAGTGGTAACACCACATTATAAAAAAAATAAAGATGCCAGGAAAAGATTGCAATAGAAAACAAACTTCATTTACCATTTTCAAAATAGTACTAGGGATGGGATAGGGTTGATGACATAAATATCGATCCAAAAAACATGCCTACAATTTTCTTTCTAAGTATTCTAAGTATTATTGACAGGCCAGTTGGCGCAGTTGGTTAAGGTTCGCCTTACGCGCCGCAGGTCGTGGGTTCGATTCCCACACAGGACATGCATTTGTGTGCATGAACATGTCTGTATGTCCTGAGTCTGGGTGTAATTATGTATATTAAGTATGTATTTACAAACAAAAGTAGTATATGTATTATATCAGTCATCTGGTTTTCATAGTACAAGCTCTGCTTAGTTTGGGATCAGGTGACCGTGTGTGAGGAATGTCCCAGGATATTTATTTTATTTATTTATTGTATCAATAATAAAATCATTATAAATCTCACCTCATTTTACTTCCAAAAACAAAACCACAATCGCACGTTTATATCACGACAATGTTTTCAGTCAACCACAAATAAAAAGTAAATTTAAAAATCAAAATGAAACCACGCTTACACGCAAACGCTCTACGGTTTAGGGATGGGGTATGGTATTATTTGTCACGTTTTAATTAAAAACATTACAATAACACTGCGTCAAGTAGGGGAGCGAAGAAATCGATAGAAAAGCCCGCGAAAAACGTCCCCGTCCGAGCAACTCCGGTGCCGCACTGACAGCACACATAGACTGACACATTACATTGGTCAAGTTATAAAATGGCGTGTGCAGCGTGTGCTTGCTTATTGAGTTTGCGCACTGCATACCTATTGTTAGCAAGTTCTGTGGCTACGCTATCTTAAATAAAATAAAATAAGATTGCTTACATGTATTTATTTTATGATAAAAACAAAAACGCTCCCTTTTGTAGCCCTTTAGAGATTATATCGATGATTTAGTGTTGTTTACTAATCGATATTGGTACGATTTCCTTTTGTTACTGCGGTATCTAAGGTCATTGAACTCTGATATTATAAAATAATTCCGTACACTGCAGTTGATTCCTAGAACATGCAATTTAGACATAATAATATTAAGTACCGTACGGCAATATTTTGCATGGCGGTAATTTTCTTTGTTTGTAGTAATTACCCGTCTGACTGGCCACTTTTACCCTCAAGTTGAAAATCTGTTTGGTCGGCAACACATTGGTAATCCCATTGGTAATGTCCATAGTGGTCCATAGGCGACAACACTTGAGAGGTATTGCCATAGAGATAAGTATCTGGGGGCACGGGAGTGCCCCCCGCCAAAACAGCCAAGCGAAGCGCAAGGGCACTACCTACCTTTTCTCGAAGCGCTTCGTCGTTTTTTTGAAGCCTCATGGGTTTAGATTATACCAGATAAACAAAATTCTCGGGACATGATGTCAATAGTGAATTTATTAAACATAAAGTTTCAATAACATAGCTCTTATACTTTAGATTTTATTGATATCTAAAAAACCCCGATTTCGTCACTGACTCACTGATGATCATCAAAACTATAGGGTACTTCCTGAAGTCCTAGAAAGCGGAAATTTGGTATGTAAGCTTGTATTAGTTTCAAACACAAAAAAAAACAATAGCAACTTACAAAAAGAAGTGAAATCCCACCAAAAACATTTTATGTAAAAAGTTGCCAAGACATTATATGGCTTGCACTGTCAAAAAGTTATCAGATCTCATGTAGAGGCAAGGTTATAACTCTACTTGCCCTTACTCTACAAGCCCTAACTTTAGAAACTCTACACACCGCAGTCAAAATATGTGGCTTGGCCGTTTCACTTACTTATGTACTTGCCATGACACCTAAGTGAAGATATGCCCGAAGGTGATAAGTATGCATACGCCCAGAAAAAAATTAGGGGACTGATTTTTACCTGACGGAGGTAGTCAGCCAGGCGGGTACAAAGCCAATAAAATAACATATGGCATGTTACAAGGTACATACAATTGAAAATATAACTTACGAAAATATACCTTAAAACATAATAATGAACGCCTGTTTTTTTAACATAGCAATATTGTGCACTGGAGAACAATAATGTTAAATTAAAATTGTGTAAAAACAACGCACAGCCTACATTGGTGGACCGATGGTGGAACATAAAATATTTGGTGGTTTGGAATCATTTGAATATCAACATATTTGGAGGAAGTATTCGTTTAGTTCACTAACACCCATATTCTAAGTCAAAACCTCATGATTTCCTCGACTCGACTCAACCTCACTTAGGTGGTTTGATATTCATAGTTGCAATTTTACTCCTCATCTCAAATAATTCCTCATTTGAGGTAAGTTGGAGTTGAGAATTATACTAGAGAATAGTAGAATCCCGAATTTAAATTCATACGGGGGAAAATAGGAAGTCGCAAAGGAATCCGCGGGACGTACAGCTAATAAACAGTTTTATTAGCTATCTGTCTCGCGGGGTACAATCACAGGATACTATGGAATTATTATGTTGTTTTTCACAATTTCGAAATATAAGCAGATTTTGATTACCTATGTTCAGAGATATTTTTTCTAAGGTGGCAACACTGTGAGTCATGTGTGTATGTCATTAATTCATTGAAGTTGTGAGGTTCATTCATTAGGGATGCCCATAAAATGTAGTTTTGATATATCATATACAGGTCGTTGTTTTGGTCAGCGACGAGCGACTCAGGGTCGATAATATTAATGATACTGGTGCTAAAAAAATATAAAAAAATACTTAATTTTTTTTAAATAATAAATTTAAAAAAATAAAATTTTTGAAAATCATGTAATAAGCTAAAGTGTAGACATAATACTCAACAGGAGTGCGTGGGAGTAAAGGGGTGGGGCGATGGCGGCTTGAGCCTAGCTCTAGTCTGTGCACGTGCCTAGTGACCATACTTTGCGGTAATTTTATTTCACATTGAATAAGGTATTTCTCAACGCATTTACAATATTTAATGGAATTAAGTCCATTTTTGGGGAATATATTTTTTGTACTACCGCTCCTGGATCGCTTGTCGCCGACTAAAACAACAGCCTGTATATTAGGTATTGTATTGTATCATCATCATATCAACCTAGGGATGTCCACTGCTGAACATAGTCCTCCTCCATTAAATTCCACTTCGAATGGTTTGGGGGCTTGCATCCGGCGGCACCCAACGATTAGACTAACCTAGTTGGACAATTTGTTCTAGGTCCAATTACCGGCATTGGCGGAATATAAACATTAGACATAATTTTTGTTTTGGTCAACTTGCCTCCTGACATGCCAATTTCACACCAATTTGTAGGGCCCCGCCCAATCGGCCCAACATATCGGTTCCAAATCGTGTTGTCCGAAGACGACCTAAGTCTGTGCTCTACCCTACCCTATCATTCATTCCTATTTTTTTGTCTGTTGCTCTGTCATACTGACATATGGTATTGAATGCAGGGTTGGATTTCGTAGTATAATTATACTATTTGTACCATAATTTTGTGATGTGTAGTATGTAGTATCGTAATGCCATTATACTACGCGAAAATACCATAATTTTACCTTTAGGTCGATTGCTACTGTTACTGGTTGAAATAAATTAAAAAATATTACTTTAATTACCAAATAAAGCTGTAATCGTTGTTGTAGTTATAGTAAATCGCTCTAATGACTCCTGATACTTTCATGCGATGCTGTGAAAGAAAGTAAATATGTATTGAATTTATTCCATCTGACGACATGCTATGTCGTGTCAATGCCAAAGACGAAGTTCCGATTGACAAATTGGCTGAAATAAACATCTACTTGCCTAAATTTGGTTGATTTGTACAATAACAATAAAACCAAAATTTCCTTCCAAATGTATTTTTATTTAAATTCATAACAAACTGGACGAAAAACGCGAAACGTAGTATAATTTTCGACAAGTAGTATAATTTTATTTTCCATAGACAATAATTTTTTGGGGGTCTGAATCCAACCCTGATTGCAGTGTTGCCAACGTAGGCGATTTATCGCCATTTAGGCTACTCAGGACGAAAATTGGCGACGATAAATTCGGGATGGCGACTGGTCGCCTTTTAGGCTACCTCAATGACAAGGTAATAATATAAGCCAAATCACAAATTATGAGATTAATCGTAAGAAATATAGCTGTCCCCCGCGGTTTCACGCGCGTTCCCGGGATAGGGAAAGTAGCCTATGTCCTTCTCCATACTATAAGCTATCTGCATGCCAAGTTTCATGATTATCCGTTGAGTAGTTGAGGCGTAAAGGCGTAACAAACAAACAATGTTTGTTTGTAGGCTACCTCAATGACAAGGTAATAATATAAGCCAAATCACAAATTATGAGCTTAATCGTAAGAAATATAGCTGTCCCCCGCGGTTTCACGCGCGTTCCCGGGATAGGGAAAGTAGCCTATGTCCTTCTCCATACTATAAGCTATCTGCATGCCAAGTTTCATGATTATCCGTTGAGTAGTTGAGGCGTAAAGGCGTAACAAACAAACATTGTTTGTTTGTTACGCCTGTGATTTGGCCAAAAGTGTATTTGCGCGAGCTTGCCTCACTACTACCTATTTGTGCTCACCACTCGTGCCTCATACTGTATCTGCTACATGCAGTGAAAATCGCGCACGGGTGCTCACGCGAGTGTATTTTCTCCAAATGCCACGTATATAGGTATACTGATTTGAAGAAACTGCAAGCCTACACTCGGCGCCGGTACACGCCTAACGTAGCGGACACTATACTTTTATTGTATTTTTAAGCTTCATTTGGAAATTTCAGTAAAAATTGACGAGTTGGAGCAGAACTTGCAGGGCACACACTATGTTTAGTCATAAAGAATCAGCTCCTAGCATTCTGACAAGCAATTAGAAGTAAATTTTGATAATTTTTAGCAACTTGTGACCAGGATTGTGAAAAATAATTTTGTTCGTATTGTGACGTAAAGCAGAATATCGAAAAAATGTTTCGAAAAAATTTCTTATCTACGAAAACACAATATTTTTTAATGCCCTTTTTAGTTTCTTCAAAATTCAGCTCATGGTTCCTTTCAGCGTTTTTTTCTCAGACCTGTAGTCCAGAATTTGCCCATACTGGCGAGAAGAAAAAACATTCTGTATATAAATTAATTAATAACAACATCTTAATTTTATTCAGAGCTCTATTGTGGCTTTTGGGCTACTTTAGGCTACCTGCTCTGAAATTCAGCTATTTTAGGCTACTTAAGCTGTGAAAAATGGCGACATTAGGCCCAGAGCTGTTGGCAACACTGCCTGATTGAATGGCATGTTGGTTTATTGTCATTGTATTTTGGCGGTTTTTAAGTTTTCATGAATTTCTGTTCTGTACTATTATATTATCAAGTAAACAATGGCTGAAAAACTGGAAGATTTGAACCTCCCGATGACTGTAGTCACACGGATAGTGAAAGAAGCTTTACCTGAAGGAGTTTCAATATCCAAGGAGGCGCGGACAGGTCTCGCCAAGGCGGCATCGGTTTTTGTATTATACGTTACTTCTGCTGCTACTAATATTGTTAAGAATAAGAAGAGAAAGGCTCTGACGGGCCAGGATGTGTTGGACGCGATGACGGATATAGAATTCGATAGATTTATTGAACCTTTAGGTGAAGCTTTCGAGCAGTACAAACAAATTGCTTCCGCGCGAAAATCTGGTGCTGGTAAGAAGAAAGAAACGGAAGGAGACGAAGTAGAGATCATAGAAGACGACTGATGTGATATTGTGACTAGTTTTTAAGTATTTATAAGTTTTGTAAATAAATTGTATTGAAATAACGGTTTGGGTTGATTGGAGTGCAGCCTAGGGGCTCTATGTAGCAAGGACCTTTGCTGGATAAGTTTTTTCCTCCAAGGCACCAGGGACAACATATGAGATGTTGAAAACTGATCGCTTGCAGTACATTCAGTTACAACAGTAAAAATGGTGTGACAACAAGTATAGGCAAGTGTTTTGTTACTTTTATTTACCAAACAAGTGCTGGAGTGATCCAAATTGATTTCTCTGTTACTATTTCAATTATATAAAAATTTCCCTATATCTTGGCACTGGTACCTAAGTACTAAGCTTCAAAAACAAAAATTTGATTCAACTCCTCGCTACATAGTGGCCCTCAGGCATTTCTTTAATCAAGTTTTGTTTACTTGCAATAACCTTTTAATATTCCCTAAGAATTTTTGTTCGGCATTAGAAAATCAAATAACGATAAAAATAAACTTATCAGTTGCACAAAAGTCAGACTATAATAGTGGAATATTAATAATTTATATATTAGGTTGCATTGAGAAATCTAACCAAAATACCTAGCAAAAATTAGCTTCTGATAAAATACTCTCTGATTCCAACATTTTCTAGTGATAATAACTCTGTGGTTGTTGAATACATATAATGTGTGTGTTCAAATGAGGTTCAGCTTCGGTAAAACATTGAAACCACAGCATGGTGTTAGGGTAAAGTAACCTCTCTCTCTGAAAATACCTCTATACTATCATATAATCACCTAGCCGTGTGTTCTAGCACTTGAGAGACTGTTGTCTTATAGGCTTTGTAAGGTCGGCACCACCTTGGCAATCCACAGGTATTAATATAAGCATATCGCCTGGTGGTAAGCAGTTACCATAGCTCAATGGACACTTGCAACACAAGGCATCACTTTCCCCCCTACGTAATGAGCTCTGGCGACGTTACTCACGCGCAGGGATACAACATTAAATTATTTGGCGGCGGTATTCTGTAAGGTGGAGGTACTTTCCCAGTCGAGCTGCACTTTTTGAGCGTATAAATGCTATGCTTTACCTCTAAAAACCTGCTGGCTTTTTGAAAAAGAAAAATAAACAAAAATATTGAGAGAAAAAGGGTTGCAAGTTATAAAAAAAATTCATAATTTCTTTTACATCACTTTATTCAGGGATAAAATCTGTTCAGAAACAATCTTGAATGTTAGTTATCTATCATGGTACCCATTTCATGTTTCTCTACGGCTAGCTTCAGCGTTCTATTCATTTGCATTGATCTCAATGTCCGTTATAAAGAAAATAAATATATATCTAATCTTATAGCTGAATTCTATATCTAATTTATAATTCTTTGATTGTAATTCAATTTTTAATTTATTGTATTTAATACTATCAATTTTATTTGAGAAAAATGGAAAGACTTAACTATCAAAATAATTTTTTTGTTCGCTCTATTCATAGAAGACTACGCATTATGAAGCGAAAAGCTAAAGATACAAGAGCCAATAAAAAGTTATGTATATACAAGCATGGCAACATTCAATCATTTGCAAGGTTTGTTTACAGCAACAAGCAATCAACTCTGAAATCTTCATCTGTTCTAGTAGTTTTTTTTTTGGGTGGAACATCATAAATGAGTTTTTTTACGTAAGTACAGTCAGCATCAAAAGTAGCTGATCACTTCAAGTATAATCCCACAAACTTATGGTGGTCTGGTGGCCAAAAGACGAACTAACGACGCGCGCCATTTTGAAATATCAATCTTCCTGCCATTGGTTGTTTGCTCCACAAATGCGATAGGTAAAGAGATTACCGGGCCAGATAAGTTTGTGGGACTGTAACTTGTCGCAATCACACACAGACTAGGGAGAGATGCTTGCAATCACAGTTCTCATATGAACTGTCAAGATTATTATGAAAAGGTACTAAAATGATCGTCTACTTTTGACTTCTCTTTGTATGAAATAATGTGTTTCCAAAAGTGTCCACTAGAGGCGCTGCTCGAATCGTCATACAAACTCATCATAGGGGTTCAGATGTGACCGTTTCTTTTTCGCTTATTGGTAGGGAACAGTGCGCTTCGGTATCATGCATCTTCCTCTCTCTTACGACTTATTAATAAGCTAAATTGAGATGCACATACTACTTGGATGCGGCCAAGTATTCCCTGTGAGATACGTAAGCTTAATATTTATAGAAAAACTTAACAAATTGATTGAATGCTATACAGACAGCTACCTTTCCTACAAGAATGCAAACAAAACTACCTAAAATATTTTATTAAAAACATTACTTATTTTTAGATATTATTCATATTTTTTTAAGGAAAAACACATTGTTAAGAGCATTATATGCTAGTTTAACATCTATAATTTATTATTAATAGACTTTTAATGCCAGACTTTGTATTAAATAATTTGTTTTTTTTTTATTATAATACTAAGGAGCATGTAATTATTATCGTCAATATTATCAAATAGTTGGTTTGACAGTTATATACGCATATTGGTCTGCTAAAAAGTATTTTTTACCAAAACTGTTTGAAACTCATATTGCGAGGAGTTTCATGTATGGCCAAAATATAGATTTTTAAGACCTGTTTATATTGGCTTAAAACTCCTCCGCAGTAACAACAAGGTCCGTCAGTTTCTTTTTTTTTATAAAAGACTGCGTATAATAACTGTCAAAACCACAAAATAACCTCAGTACTGGTGTTCTAATTTTCATTATATCTATTATAATTCAAAATGTATAACTACAAAATACATCTAAAACGCTAAACGGGACTTAAATAAGACTATAAATAATTTTCACTTCAGATTAATAACAGCCATTCTCAGTCCAGCTGCCATTGGTTAGATTTTTGGCAAATACTCTGTTTTATGAGATAAGAATGACAAAAGATAGAAACTATAAAAATCTTCAATAATTCAATAAAATACTTCTTTTTCTGAAACAATAGCCCTCTTCGTAAACATAAAGGTTACATTAAATAATAATACACAGGGAATACTTCAAAATAAAAAGGCGAAAATGTACAAAATAATAGTTTATTGGGAGGTATAAATAAATGGGATTATTTGCAAGCGAGACATTACAAAATCACTTTTCAATTGAACAAACGAATCATAAAATATAAAATTAGATGCACAAAATCTCGATTTCGAATAAGTATATAAATTAGTTGTAAATTAGTATTAGCAACATTATTTTTTTAAAGCATTTTACAATTCATTACTAAGATTTTGTGGATTCAATTTAAATATTTGGAATTTCAAAAAAAAGTACACAAAAATAAAATAGGAAAAAACTCATAAGAACCACGACTTACATTTTAACATAGTTAAAATTGTACGCGACTGTACTCGATGATGCAAGATCGAAACTTTTTCAAAAAAATTAAGATTTGTCTCATGTCAAAATTAACGCACGTACATTTATAATCTCAAGCAACAATCACTGTTTTTATAATAATATAATACACTGGATAACTCAAAACGCTGTCACAAAACTAAAACTTTAAATACTATTTTTCATAATATGTTTCTTTTTATGTTCATGATACACCTCATTATGCAATAGTGCTAAAAGACCTTGTTCCAATGCTGACCAAAGTCTAGAGACTATTCTGCCGTAATAATAATAATAAATAAATTGCCAGTCCATAAGTAAGATAATCTAAACTCTCCGTGAGGTTATCATAAAAAAATTAAATACATTTTTTAATTACATTTATCTACGCTAGTGATATTATACAATTGACTATAAACTAATTGGAATATTTTGTAATTATTTACATGAAAAGAACATTATACAAGCGAGCGTATTTTTCATTAGTTTCAAAATGTCTAATACTATTTTAATAATAATTACCGAAAAAAAATGTCTTTTTTATTTATTTTTTTAAACCTTACCCATCGCGTTTCGAACCGCGCGTTTATTATAATCACAATTATTTGGTTGTTTATGGATAATTAATAAAATATAGATATATTTAACTACACTGTAATGCGTTAAGCATTGAAATCAAGATCTACAAAATGGTTATATGTTAAAATAAATCTTATAGATCAAGATCACAGAACCGTTTATGTCAAAACATGCCTTCGCATAACGAACGCGTGCATCTCTATTGATTATTATTGCCAGTTACAAAAATAAAATGAGCGAACCTCGAATTTATTTTATTGCGTTCATAGACTAAGCAATTCGTTATGCAAATACATTCGAAACTTAAATTGTTAATAATAAAATAACGGTTAAAGTATATTATAATAATCGTTACTTATGCCGCGTGCCGATATCGCGTATTTTATGAGGCATAGACAATTTTTTATTATTGTTTTTTTAATAGAAATAAACAGGTTATTATTATTCGCTGTACATTATTGCTTGCGGAATCCAATGGAATGGATAATTCAAAATGGCAGTGTTTGGGAATATTTAAATGATTTTTTTACCAAAAAATAATATTCTACCACATTAATATGACCACGGTGACATTGTTTCAATGATTGATGTTTCATATCATTATATATAAGCACACAGACGCGCGGTTTTGTGACCGCAACATCTTAAAACATCGCGTTTTTTAAACTAAAAATGTTCTGTTTCATTTCAATACTTACGCGAAGACCCATACATTTTATTTCTTTAGCAACTTCCAGATTTTAATCATAACATAAAAAAGTCGCTGCCAAAACACATCGATGCCAGGCTTAATTCAATCTGGAATTCAGTTGCATAAATATCAGTTGATAATCCGAAAGAGATGGAGCTATACAATAGAGAGACGTGTGTAAATGTGTTTGTACCTGAACCTTTATACTACTAAGGTACACAGACATATCGCGCTGATGGTAAGCGGTTACCATAGCCTAACGCCGTAACCTAAACATTTTAGTAGCGAGTAAGCCTGTACTTACTTATTCTGTGACTATGTCTCTAACATACATGCTAATAAGAACGTATTTCAATTAAATAGCGTTTCACGAGCGCTCACGTCACAAAACCGCCGCGTCGGTGTGCAACCAGCATAGATAATACCGTAGTTAGGTTTAATAGTTTCAATATGACGCTTCGTGGCCCGCTAGGATGTAGAGATCGTTGCCATCTTCTCCTGATAGCGTGTTGTTTTGCAATATGTGCGATTCTAGTACTACGACTCTGAAATAAATGAGATATTATTATTGTTTTTTTTTTATACCACAAAGGTGGCAAACAAGCATACGGCCCGCCTGATGGTAAGCAGTTACCGTAGCCTATGGACGCTTGCAACACCAGGGGTATCATTCGCGCGTTGCCGACCCTGAAGAAACCGCTTCACACCCCTTTTGAAGAACCCCATGCTGTACTCCATTGGGAAAGCCACGGCGGGGAGCTCATTCCACAGTCTGAGAGTCCGCGGAAGAAAGCTTCTTTGAGACCGCACAGTTCGAAACAATTCTGGTTTCAATGTGTGAGGATGTGCGATGGCGAGAGTTGCGATGGTGGAAGCCGTGGGCATTAAGTCGAACAATTCTTCAGAACACTGTCCGTTGTACAAGCGGTAGAACACACATAAGGAGGCAAAGTCTCTCCTCAGACTGAGGGGCTCTAAACCGCTTGTGAGCTCGGGATCGTCAACGATTCTGATGGCACGTCGCTGAACCGAGTCTAAAGGTTCAAGCTGGTATCCAGGTGCCCCCGCCCACAGATGACAGCAGTACTCCATATGAGACCGGACTTGCGACTTATAAAATTGTAGCCTTTACCAATCTTGGTAATCTCCAAAGATTGGTCTAAAAGTGACGTCACATCACATTCGATCAATTTGACGCCTGTCTGACTTATCCATTGACATCACAAAAAAGTCATGTTGCCCCATCGAAATAATAAAACCATGTCTGGTCAATCACATACATTTTATAATTAGTGTAGAATTTACACGTATAGATGTCGCTACAAACATCGTTTGGACTGATTGAGAATTAATTCTTAGTCAAAACGCTACTAAATCACTTTTGATGAAGCTTTGTTGCAAGGGAATATAATTTTAGGTTTAATAATTTATTAAATTCATATGTAAAACTCGTATCTTAAATATTTGCAATTTATGTAATTTTATTTAAATATTACGACCTTACATAGATGGCCTACGCGTCGCGCGTCAATTTACGAATTTTTTTAAAGGATAATGGGCGGTGTCGTACTTTGTGTTGTAAACCTTATCATATCAAATGAAATCTATGTCATATGAAAGGTCTCCATGAGTATTACATTTGTTAGTATGGGCATATTTAAGTATGTATCGCGTGCAAGGAAAAAGTTATAGTGGTTTAATTTATTCAACAAAATAGCTTAGATTACAATTACAGATATTAAGATACTTTTCAGTAAATAGACAGCTTTTACTCGGCGAATTTGCTCTAATATAGTAATGTCGAGTAGCAGCTATATAGTAGCTTCTTAAACATGAAACTTGGGAATCGACAACTCTATTACTGCACTCATGTGTGGTATAAACGAGAAATGGTAGCTACTATACGGCTATTGAATAAATGTACTATAAGAATATCGAGTAAACGTTTACACAACACGGTTAAAACACTTAAAGCAAAAAATGCAAAAAAATCGTAATAAAAGCTTTTACACTACATTGTGGGTACTACGTAGCAACTACTCAACATTTAATCCATCTGTAGCCGAATAACTCATTCATTTTTCAACTGTTTGATAGTTGGGGAGCTTACCCAGCAACTACATTGACGACAAGGATGTATTGAAGTAGCCTGTCTGCACTTGCTTCCCTTGGCAGTTAATTCAAGGCTCAATTCTAATTAATAATTATGCCTATAACAGGTGGAGATTTCGAGATGGCATATTAATTTATTACGAAAATTAGGTTTATCATGGCATACAGAGTCAATCAGGATGTGATAGAATAGTAGCTTGTTATTTAAGGAGCTAAAATTACCCATCATACACGAGGTAGTTCTACTTCCGAGCTTTAGAGAGGAGTAAATAGAAACAGAGTAATAATGGGATTTTAGCGCCGTGTGTAACATTCTATTTTTCACTACGATTGCGAGAAAATAAAATCAACCAATACAATTTTTTTTTTTCTCTTTCTCTTCCATCTGTACATTATGTTCCTTCTCACTATATGATGACATGTTCACTATTGTAAAATAAATTACGGTCACCAACTCAATTTGCACTTATTCTAAAGATTTCACGCCAATGCCTTTTATTTAATTTCTTCTATAGCCGTAACGCAATGCATTAGGTCTGTTTTCCGTAGTCATTTGTTGAATGGATATAAATAAAAGAAACTGAAAAGAAAGCGGATAAATTTATTTTGGATGACGAGGATTATTTTTCAGTGGGTCCGATGGAAGAAACAACTTTTATTGGAATTGCTGAACGATAAGTAATAGTGCTAAGTTTCAAATTTATAAACCCAAGGAATGAGATTTTTCAAGAGAAAAAGAGCGCGACGGACTGAGCGAGCGTTGGAACATGACGTCACACGCATCGAGTACCGAGCGGTTGAATCGCGCGTCGCGCGCTCATTTAAAAATTCTATATCTCGGAATGTAATTTTCGTATTGAAATAATTCTTTCACATATATTTTTTATTTTCTACAGAAAATACGATGAGCTAACATTCAGAATTAGTGAAAATTCTTCATTGTTGATGAACAATAGCTAGAGTATTTTGGGAATTGTCTCAATTAACCGTGGGGTAAGATGCAACTTAAAATCAGTATTTTTAGAATTGAATAACATAATAATAATTCTTTGGATTAGTTTAGGACTTAATGTATGGAATTCTTATCTTATTTCAACAAAAGTATATAGTAAATGCTACGCTCTACCTCTCTTACACAAAAACAAAAAAAAAATACAAATGTGCTCATTGTTCTTTAAAATTAAATTCTTTCAACAGTGTCATCTGTTGTCATTTACTGAAAAACAAACATTGCTGTAGTCACTTACAAACCCAGAATAGGAATAAGTACCCCAATCTCGCCACCGGCGCTGTACTTGCGCGAGTTATGGTGGTAACTTTTGAAGTATGGGCGCTGTCTCTCTGTTGTACGTAGTATTTATATACTCTGAGATAAAACTAAAGAAATGTAACTCGAGCTCAAAAATCATTCCACGCAAACTGAACCGCGGTGGGCGTTGCCAAAAAAGAGAGACGCACCGCGCTGACAGTTCGCCGGTATCATTGAGTCGATGCGTTCGTGTCGCGAGGGACTTAGAACTGTGATTATTATTGTGTTTTGCGTTGTTTACATTGTGCAAATATGCCGTCATGTGTTGTTAAGTGGTGTGGAAGCCATACAGATATGAAGAATGCTGGAATCACTTTTCATATGTGGGTAAATAAACATTTTGAAATCGTATACTTGTGACTCTGGAAAGTGTTATGCAACATGAACGCAACATGCGTATTTATTTAACACGTTTTGATATTTCACTTAAACTGTGATGCACTAGTACCTATAATTATAAAGAGGATAGAACCTTCGTGGCGTAGCGTGCCAGCCGCCATTTTAGTTTTTTTTTCAATAAAAAAACCTTATTCGACTTTTGTCCCGTTTTGACGTCGGACGTCAAAGAAAAACAAAAGTCAAATAAGGTTATAATATTATTGTTTTAAGAGCTTGTGGTTCGCCCTCTGATCTGACCTTAACGCGACCCATCACTCTATAATTCGTATGTAAAAACCATAAACTGATTAAAATACTTCTTAATTTTAGATCCATATTTTAATCCAAAAAGCACATCACAAACTTTTAAATGAATATAATAGAGTGGTATAGTTAAATTACAACTAATTAATACAACTTATATGCATAGTGCAAATATACGATACTTTATCCTCTTACAATCAATGCATAACATCGTCCACGCATCTCGCACTGCAGCAGGCGTACGAACCAATTAGCATTATCTGTCTCGCCGAGAACCAATCATCGCGCTTGCCGGAATACAACGCGTTAGGCAAGCGCAGCTAATTGGCTTATTTGCATGTGTGTTCTTTCGTTCGAATACTAGAGATATTTTGTCAATGTAGTGAAGTGTGGAGCCGAATTTCGCGTTGATTTTGTTCTCAATTACGCTTCCTTAGTTTTATTATTTCGATGTGTTACCCTATTAAAAAGTGATACATACTTGTCGTGCCCCAGCAGCCTGTAAGCTCGCGAGTGGTCGGTGATCTCCTGGGTTACGTCGGAGTTGCGGAGCGACCTGCCCTGGACGCCGTGCCGGTGGAAAGCCAGCACTGAGTCTGCTAAACATACTAAAAACAAAAAAAAAACAATTATTTTTTAGTTTTAATATGATACTATAAGGTTGCTGTGAAAATGTCGCCATTCGTATAAGTCCTAATTTCGGTATACAGGCTTTTTTGAGCTTCATTTATCAATACAATACAAAAAAAACGAAATTTCATATATTTTGATCGTGCAGCGCATACACTTGTATGAAAAGTTCGTTTTTATTTTCGAGATTTCAGAGGTCTCATTGTAAATGTTGACCAAATTGATGAGTACGTTAACCCCTGAAAATTTTGCTAGAGGCTTTTGGTTTTGGCTAAGGAACAGAAATCCTTGAAGGTTCTAAGTACAGGTGAATAATTGAACTGTTTTACAAAAATCTTAAACCATACACTAAGAAGTAATCAAATCCTGACCTGATGACAATGGGACCAAACGGGAAGTGTACCCTTCCAAACAAATAAGAATTTTCCAAATCGGTTAATAAATGACTGGAGTTATGAGGTCACAAACATAAAAAAAAATACAACCGAATTGAGAACCTCCTCCTTTTTTGAAGTCGGTTAAAAACACATACCAAATGCGATTGCAAAGTTTCGCCAGCAAATTTTATTTTACCTATGTTTTTGTACGGGACCAAACGGGAAGTGTACCCTTCCAAACAAAAATAATTTTCCAAATCGGTTAATAAATGACGGAGTAAAGAGGTAACAAACATAAAAAAAAAATTGAATTAAGAACCTCTTTCTTTTTTTAAAGTCGGTTAAAACACATACCAAATGCGATTGCAAAGTTTCTCCGGCTAATTTTATTTTACCAATTTTTTTTGCCTGTGTAGGATATTTTGGCTAAGGAACACAAAGCCTTGAAGGTTCCAGTACAAGTGTTGAAAAATTACAGTTCATACTGACGTGAGACAGCGATAGTTAAGCTAGAGGTGTATATTAGCAAGTTATACATACATATACTATCAATGTTGAAATCAAACTGTATCCTGGTGAGGAGTTTGTTTCGCCTCTTGTCCTCGTCGGCGCGCCACCTCGACGCTTCTAAAGTAGCTGGCAACACCGGGATTATGTCCACTACGTTCTCGTGGCATACTAGCACCTGGAGAAAAGATAAAAAAAAACATAAAAAATATCCGTATCGATGGTAGGGTTGTAATCTCTAAAACTTAGCAATCAGCCGGGCTATTTGGTATCTTTGGTGGTAATCGTAACGAACACCATTAATTATTTCATACAATGACGCGCACGCGATATGACGCGACGATGACCATTCGAGGGCCCTGATTGGATGAAATTTATTGAAATGAAATGAAATATTTATTCGCAGGGATACTTTCTTACAATTTAGAATCGGTCTGAATATATCCCGCCTTATTATCAGGCATGCAAATACACATAATTCTTATAAATAAAAATATATCCTTAACTAAAATTTCACAAATAATTATTTACTATCGACATTATTAATGGTGTTCGTTACGATTATCACCAAAGTTACGCGGTAGAGCCCCAGGACAAGATGCGTGAAAACCCCGGGTTTCGGAGCCCAGAACCCGGACATGTCAACAGGTTTATTTAAAACATAGTAAAATAACAGTTCAAAATGTCATAAATCAACTTTTTATTTATTTTCAAAGACATTAAATTTAATTTAGTCATATTTTATCTTTTTTACCTACAACATGTTAAAATGTTGGTATCGCTAGTTCCCGGCGTGTTCGGTTATAGTCCGTGAATTCAACTATTAATTTTCATACAAATTAGCGCCCGCCCACGTATTGTGGTTGTAATGTTGTTGCGGTTGTAGTGTGGTTGTGGTACGTGTGAATAGAGCCTTATAAGCTTCTAAAGTTGTCGAGATCTAAGAGGCCCGTTTTGAAAAGAGGGTGTCTCTTCTTGTTGCACTATGTTTGTCTCTTTTTGACACATTGATGTACATGTGCTGTCAAAACGGGCCTATTAGATCTCGCAAACTTTAAACATTAAAACATCCAAACAGATGTTATGAGATAAGTGAGGTGAAATAAGTGACATGAGATGAGATTAATGAGGTGAGATGAGATAAGATTATACGTTCTGATCATCAGACTATCGAGTGAGCATGTTCTAGGAACAAGCAAGACTGAACATATTCAATTCAAAATCATTTATTCAAATAGACCTTCGCAGGCACTTATGAAAAGTCTGACTCTAATACTCTAATACCGGTTCGGAAGGTTGCATTTGCTGAGAAGAGCCGGCAATAAACTCAGCAATTACTCTTTTCAAAACAAGCTCAGATTCATAACATAATATTTACATTCTAATCGCACTGACAATAATTGTGTGCTCCGGCGCGGCGGCAAAACTACAAAGTAGACTGAATCTATATTTAATAAGTAAATAAATAAATGGCAAACTTAAGCAGACCAACCCCCACAAGCAGCACCTGTTCACAAGTATGACGCGTGTGGCAGCCATCGCCCTCCTCGCCATATTGGAGGGAAGTGAGCGACCCGTCACACGACGCCGCCGCAAGCAAAGGCCTTAAAGTGAGCATGACTTACTTAAGTCTGCCTTAGAAATAAAAAATAAACTAAAGGGAAACTACTAAACACGCAATTTGTTATCACTGTGACTATTGACAACTTTAGACTAAATATCACTAATAATATATCGATGAATTTATATCAGAATAAATAAACGAAGAACATTGAATTAAATTAATTACAATAAGTAATTATCTGTATCCTAAAAATAATGATATTGAGATGTAAACCTACCTTCATGGCATCCTTATTGAGTTGATGTACGGCCCGGAGCGTGTGCAGTCTCTCGGGCCGCGGGATCACCGTGTTGGACCCGCCCACGCAAGCTTCTAATTCGTCCGAGTGGAACCAGCTCGCACCTACAAACAATATACAATATCTTATAATCAGGCGCCAGTGACCTTGAAGCGACGAGATAACACAGGCTCCGAAAATTAATGATAGAGAGGTAAAGTATTGAAATGGCATTTGGAAGGCATTATAATGTATGCAAATAAACTTTATTTCCCATATTTTTTTCGATTTTAAACATGATTCAAAAACTAAGAGAAATTTACCGGTACCTAATATAGTTCGGTTACCGAAAGCTTGCACTTTCACAGTACTCACACATATGCAATTTCACGATACAACATGTTTTTAGCCGACTTAAAAAACAGGAGGAGGTTGTCAATTCGGTTGAATTCTTTTTTCGTCTACTACTTCGTCATTTATTAACCGATTATTAAATTATTTTCTTGTTTGGAAGGGTACACTAACCGTTTGGTCCCATTGTCATCAGATCAGAATTTGATTACTTCTTAGTGTACTTTGAAGTCGGTTTAAGTTTTTTGTAAAACAGTTCAATTATATTACATTATTGCTTCTAATCAGTCAGTCAATTCTAATCGACGAATGCAAAAAATACCACTATATTTATGAGCAGTAGCAAAAGCAACACAATAACTGTCTCCTTCATACTCATAAGCTTGGCGGCGCGCGAGAGAGACGGACAGACTTGTCATGCGCATGCAGTGCGACGTGACGCCGCGCGCTTATTCACAGACACTACACAAGCGACACGTGTAAATGTGTTGCACGTGCCAGCTTTAGTTAACCGAGCTGCATACCAGGAGAGAGGTAGAGCATAGCGTAATATTCGCTCAAAGAGCAGCTCGACTGGGGAAGTACCTCCACCTTACAGAATACCGCAGCCAAATAACTTTATGTTGTGTAAAGTTGTGTTCCTGCGAGTGAGTAAGGTCGCCAGGGCTCATAGGGGAGGGGGGAAAGGTCGGTAACGCGTGAGCGATGCTTCGTGTGTTGCATGCGTCCATATGGCTACGGTAACCGCTTACCATCAGGCGGGCCGTATGCTTGTTTACCGACATAGTTGTATAAAAAAAAAAAAAAAAAAAAAAATACCAGCATTTACGTTTTTTTTATGGTAAATGTGCTTGCTTTTGACCTTCGACTGACCCCATGAGGCCGAATATGTAGCAGCTTACCCAGAAACCGCCTATTCACTCTGACCTTGAATACATCTAGGTTATAGTTGTCGGGAAACACAGACCCCGGAAGAGAGTTCCACTCCTTTGCTGTTCGTATAAGAAACGATGAAGCGAAGCGTTGTGTCCGGGTACGCGGGATGTCGACAACCTATGGGTGGAAATACTCCTGGCATCTTGTGTTTCGATGGAGAAATGGGGATGGAGGAATTAGATTGAACAATACTGTAGCACAAAATATATCCTATAGAAGACCGACAAACACGAAACCTTACGCCGATGTTCAAGGCTCGTTTATCTGGGAATCAGATAAACAGGACTTACCAGAGTTGATATTGATGAGGTTAAGCCGCATGGGTTTCCTGGTGGCCCCGACGCACAGCAGCGGGTACTCCAGCTCGGGCGTGATGATCAGCTCGAACACCAGCAGGGGCGTCGGCAGCACGCATTCTATGTTCTGGAGATTACCTTATCATTACATTATGCGAGGGCACTACTCTTAAGCCCTAAGCTCGCGAAAACTAACTGTCAAAATGTCCTCTTGTCGCGCGCAAGACCTGCTAGAGTTAAAATTTATATGGAACAGTAACTAAATGACAGTTAATATTAAACCTTGTGTCTTATACGTCACAGTGGCATTTCGCGCACAATGGCCGCGGTTCCCCTTAAACACAAACGGTCTGTATAAGGCGCGCGGCGGGTTAACCGCGAGTTGCGAGGCATTCGAACGGGTACGCGGACTTTTTGGCGGGAACTTGCAGAGTGACGTTGCGTTTTCGTTTTTATTTTCATAAATTCGTGTATTTTGAATTTAATTGCATATTATTGGTGGTATTTTGTCCAATAAAGATCAATCCATGTGCACCAGAGAAGTGAAACGAAATGAATTATGTGTATCGTGACCTTTCAAGTCTCAAAAAGTCCGTGAGTAGTTTTAGTACAATGTCCTCCATTGTAGTAAAACATGACTTTTATGGACGGTGACTGACTACGATAGAAAGTGATTTATTGTGACTGGAAATTATAATATAACTCGACACTGGCAGAAATAAGTTCTAATTTGGATTTGGTTGCCAAACTTAACTAGAAGAAGAACGCGTACGCGCGCCGACATTAAGATTTTCTCCAATATATCTAAACCTACACGTCTATCCCAATAAATAAAACTACCAGTGGAATCTCAGATAAATTTCCTATTGGAATCTTATTACCACTTCTGATAATCTTATAAGAATGGACTACGATCTTACTTAAAAAATCGTCGAGCTTAGAAGTTACCCTCTTATGTATTTCGCTTATATTGCTAAATATCTTGCTATTTAGGTCTAAAAGAAATGTTTTACATGGAAATTAATAAACAATTCGTCACCTAAAACCACAAATTCCACCATACACTTAAAACCTTGCAGCATATAATCGCGCGTAGTTGCGAAATATTTTCAATAATATGAAACTTTTTTTTCAACACCCCGCATTCCATTCCGTAACATATCGTATACCACAGCATAGATAATTTATTTCTCTTTCCATTGATACCAAAAAATCTATGAGAGAGCAGGACAGCTAAGCAATCTGTGATAAACGAACTCGAGTGTACTATGGGACGCGCGTCTCACGAGAGAACCTACAGGTTAAAACTAAGTGATTCAGCATTAGGCCTATTATTTTCCTTAAAAAAGACTAGTATTGTATCTGGTCGTTTATGAGGACCTATACCCAAGCCTCAGTAACTATTATTTTAATCTAATTGTTTTAATATAAGTTATTCAATGTATGTATTATTATATTTATTTTGGTTTCCTCAACAAAAAAAAATCTCCCCATCTTACCTTCAGCAGCATAAACTTTCTTAGCGGGTCGTACCACTGCATCAAAAACAGTCCAGCCGGCGTCGCACCGCACAAATACTTGTAGCCGTTGTATGGATTCCGCGCAACTGCACACCTTATACAACCTGAGTGGAAAACATAAAGTGATTTTACAGAAGAATCGAGTTATGACCCAGAATTTGACAAGTATAAAGCCCCAGCAGTTAGAACAAGAGCATAATTCATATATAGTATTAAAAGGTTGTGCCCCAGCAGTTCTTTTTATAACCCAGTGCCTGCAGGTCCAATTATACACTTGCATCTATCCTGCTATAGCTAGACTAGCTGCTTTCAAGTTCGTGCCCCAGCAGTTCTATTCCAACCCATCGCCCTCGTAGCACCAATTTTCAATTACATCAACCACCCAACAACCTAACAACACTTTTTGTGATTGTGCCCCAGCAGTTCTAGTGCCCCTGCACATACCTCTGGTATCAGGCACCCTGGTGGTGAGCGCGAACCTCCTGGGCAGTAGTCTCGGCGGCAGCACGCGGAGTGACCTGCCTCCTCTAGCACTCCCGATGAGGGCTAGCAGCTCGTGTCGGTACAGGGAAGGTGTCTTGCCTGTACACAAAAAAGCTTAAATTAAACTGAGACCACAGAACGATGGAAAGCAGGTGTTAGGTATCTAAAACATCAGAACTAGTGGCAATAGATAAGACCACAAAAATTGATGGATGAAAAAGAGACGATGCTGTTACGTCTAAATACCCGCAAATGAAGACGGCAAAGACTAATTTAACAGCTTTAAATATGTTCTATCCTTTTTCAATAATGTTCGTAAGAAAGAGATGTGATGTGACTAAAATTAGTTTAGTGCGATTTACAACAGAATCAGCAACAATATTAGAAGTCAATAAAGACAATCAGACATCCTGCTGAACAAATCGGGTATACAGTAAAATTATTCTATTGAATAGTAATGTCCTTTCAACAAGAAAATTATGGAGTTACGTTTTGAACTCGTTAATATTAATAAGCTGACGAATTGTGTCAGGCAATTTGTTAAATATTTGTGGGACCAAGCAATACTATATTATGCAACTAGTGAATAAAAGACGAATTTAAGAGGACTCAATTCGTCATACTTTTCATACAAAACCTCTGTACTTATTATGGCGTTGTTAAACATTTTTCGTTAGATGTTTTGAACAAATTAGTATCTTGTGCACTTTATCTAGCCGTGTATCTAGGCGTAATTTAAAAAACAGTGTGAAACAAATTCAGTCAAAGCCTCCGAAGAACAGCGTTTTTGCCAGTACTTTGGCCATATCTAATGTACCTATAAATTGTAAAAGTAAAGAAAACGTTAAGATACCAGGCTTGCAAATGTATTGGAGATTCTAAATAACTAACTTTTTTTTCACAAACTTGTAAGATTTTTTCACAAGAAGTATACTCCTGGAACAAGTTTTATGAATGCGAAATCATGAATGATGACCTAGCGAAGCGGCCGCGAGTGATCAGCGGAATTTACCGACTGATAATCGATGGCTATGATGCTGTCTCTCTTTTTTCGCAGTCAAACATTACGTTGGATGAAACAACAAGCTTTTAGACTATGCTTGCGTCGAAGTTGCGCCGGCCACAGAGGGCCACCTTAAAGCGAGGGCCATAGATGAATCACGAGCAAGTGAAGGATTGTAACTCACGTGAATGAATCATGAAGTCAAGTTATAATCCTGAGCGACGGGAGTGATTCATGGCCCTCGATATAAATCCGTTTTATTCAAGAGTTGCATACTATACTTTATACCATAACTACGAGAAAAAGAAATATTTAAGCGAAAACAACCTCTGAAAATGTGCCAGAAGCACAGAGACCGAGTCAGAAGCTTGATTTTAATTTTCATTTGCAAAACTCATCGTAGGCTTTGATGTAAACCAATCGTGATTTGTTGGCTAGCAAGTTTTCTACTATATCGGCCGCCCTCCCTTTCATAAACTCAGGTGTTATGTAACACATCTTCATCACTTGAATGCATTTTCAATCGATTTGTTAAGTAACACCAGCAGGGCTATTTTAAAACGTCGGATTCGATATCGGAAACGGATTCAAACATTTCCGAGGCGAATTTAAGCAATTGCTATTTTAATTTCCGAAAACTGTTCGATAAATCGAATTGATATTTCCGTAAAGAAACATCAAAAATATTCGAATTCGGAAATTAAAATAGCAATTGCGGAAAATTGCCTCGGTAGTTTTTGAATCCGTTTCCGATATCGAATCCGAGCGTTTTAAAATAACCCTGCAGGCCTGTCTCACTCCCATGTTTAGGTACGATTTCGCGCCAACGGTCTACCGGACAAACGCTAGTCGGTTGCAACGCGCCCGCAGCGAATGACTTCAAAAAAAGGAGGGTTTCTCAATTCGACCGTAAATATTTTTTTTTATGTGTGTTCGCAGATAACTTCGTCGTTTATGAACCGATATTGATTTTTTTTTTAGAAACTGTTTGTAGTTCCAGAATAGAGAGTGTTCCCTCTTCAAATATACAAACAAACCAATGTTACGTTTTTATAATACTAGTATTATCATACACTAATGAATATACATTAGTGTAGATTTTACTTCTACCTTTTTAGAATAACTAAGATTTAACAAACCACTATTTCAAAAATCAGTAGAATAATATTCAGAAAAATTTAACAATTCTAATTGTTATTACTTACTCAGTATATCCTTTTTTAAATAATTCTTTAACTTTATTATTTTTTATATAACAAACTTGAAGATCATTAATAGCAAACATTGTGAATTTCGGCTGACGGCGCCCTGGACTAGGTAGTCGTGCCGTTTCTTGTCCCGTCGTCAGTTATTCCAGATTTTATATGCATGTATGTTACTAAAACCCTTCCCCAAAATAGTTGTATTTAGTTTCGTAGACAGAATACACATTCAGTATACAAACTATCAGTATAGACCTAAAATTTAGATTAAAATATGCAGACATTTAAAAATAACTTTCTGCTGTAATACTAGTTAGCTAGAATATTTAAAATGTCATTATTCACGAAAGGAGAATAGTAATAGGTACATACATAACCGATAAGGAAATATTGAAGATTCATAATACGTCATTAGACAACCCTACCGTAAGACGTGCCGCGTCATACAGGATAGAGTTATACGATAGAAAGAGAGGGAAGTTGTAGGTGAATATAATTTTAGGCGCGCAGCGCTGCGTGAACTGGATTGCGCCTTATTACGTCGTTCCAAGAGTCACTTTTTATTTAAATGTCGTTTTCGAAGTGGGTTTTCTGTACGTAGTACTATTGAATATTCTGTGGTAACACTAAACTTTTTGTTCGTACACTTAAATAGCGCCAATTTACTAATGACAGCAAAGAACACAAAACAGTTTCTATTCTAATGCTAAACTCCTTGTCGAAAATGTCGACCAATCAAGGAGTTATTTACACAAGGATTTCGTATCGAGTATTTTTTCGCAAGGAGGTTGCATAGCATTGAGTTGCTGGTCGAATATATTGGTGTGTTCTAAATTCAAACACCAAAACAGTGATTAAAAGGGCTTTTTATTCACTGTTTTCAGTGAATAAAATAAGCTAATAAGAGGGGGAATGGTATAAAATATATTCTCATCAATTACAAAACTGATATGATCGGACCAAGTTAGTTTTTACATATTTCTAACACAATTTTTCAGTAAGTTTAACACTGACCAGAGAGCGACATTAGCACATCCTTGATGACGTGCATCCATATCGTCCGGCGCGGGGTCAGCTGATCCATCGCCGTTTCGTGGAGCTCGTTCAGGTTCAACGTGTATATGCCTTCTTCAGCACCTGTACACAAACATAGGAATATCATTAGTAGGTCAGCACAGCTGGGGCACAGAACGATATGAGCTTGCGCTTTCGGAAAACATCGTGAGGAAATCAAAGCATGTACATTGTAGTAATTGTTTTCATTGCGATTAGAATGTAAATATTATGTAATTAGTCTAAGCTTGTTTTGAAAAGAGTAAATGGTACCGATTCTGTTGTAAATCGCACTAAACTAATTTTAGTCACATCACATCTCTTTCTTACGAAAATTATCGAAAAAGGATAGAACATATTTAAGTTAAATTAGTCTTTGCCGTCTTCATTTGCAGGTATTTAGACATAACCGCGATAGATGGCGACTAAATTGATATTGAAAACTAGCATTGGACTAATTTGACAGGACAAAATTTCTTACATCCTATTCTTATGTTCTCTGTTAAAAAGAGACATAGTGAGAATAAATTAGTCTAGTTGTAAACAACAGAATCAGCACCATTGCCGAGTTTATTGCCGATTCTTCTCAGCAAATTGAAGGTATTAGAGTATTAAAGTCAGACTTTTCATAAGTGCTTGCGAAGGTCTATTTGAATAAATGATTTTGAATTAATCATCTGATTGGCTACCTAAAGTTGTGTATTTGTTGACAAGCACAATCACCAGGGTGTTCCAGCACTTGAAAGCTAGTCACTTTCTAGGCATTATTTCCATGGGTGACCGTAGTCACTTACCTTCAGACAGTCTACCTTCCTTATCGACCTTCTTTAAATAATTCATAATCATGAAATGACCGGCTTAATGTCTTGGCATGATTTTAAAGTAATGGGAGAGCAAATCATGAGGAAATGCCTGGTGAAAAGATAATAACTTACCGATTAATACGTGTTGATCCCTGGTGTCCGGATGTATCCAGGATGCTGTACAATTTATCCTTAGCGGACATCCATTGAACACCTGCAAATAATACATACATATTAAAAATGGCCTAGCTTTATGTCCATTTCTCAATTTACGAGGAGTTACGTCAAG